>JACEFZ010023555.1:0-22023 GCA_014155875.1 Cepaea nemoralis
GTGGGTGGATTTTTTGGAGAAGTTGAGGATGGATTGGGAGATAGGGGAAATGTCCAATGGTAGGATATTCCAGGGGGGTGCCCACTGGGGTTTCAGCACTCTGTCTATTGGTTTTTCCTTTTTATCCTGATTCGGGCCGAGGTGATGAGCTCCTCTGCTCCATGACAGAGTTTATTTCGCTGAAAATTTCTGAGCGAGGCCGTAGGCCTACACTCAGCTGGTAAAGGTCAGTGACTAGTGCTCTCATCAGATGTGTTATTTCTCAAACAGGTTTCCGCCAGTTAACGAGAAGCTCTACCCTGGTTTTGCTGAATTTTTCCACCGGTAGAAAGATTCCGGATGAACAGCAATGTTTTAATAAGATGATAACTTCAGAGAAGAAAGTTTTTACAATAGTAGTTATGCGGGGGGCCCATGATCAGGAGGGTCCACCAGAACATGGCTCAGTTGAGCAAAAGCATATAAACGATTCCTGTGTGATAGGGTTCACCTAGGATGGGTGATGTTCGTTTTTACACCACATATCGAAGGAACACTAGGGATTAATAAGGAACACTAAACGTAGCATTCACATGGAGTTTTAGATTCCAGTGGAATATTACAAGGGACATTGTGTTTGTGATAATCTAGACAATATATAGAATCAAGTGTGTTACCAATAACAGTGATACCTATTTTCACAGTACAGGAATTGGTACATTTAAGAACTATAGGGACTTATAGTATACAGTGGGCAACCGATCCATGATCAGTGTTAAACTATAGACTGTATCTATTTCGGATGATCATGTATATGGATTACCAAGTAGCTACCAGAGAAAGTCAGCGACTGGCAGGAGAGACACATCGCTCGGTGAGGTCTTTGTGTGCCGACCTAACGTGCTGTGGTGTAACCTTGCTAGGATGATCTGACTTGGCTCCTAATCTGCTGGTCCGATTCTACACACATTATAGTATACGACACACATTCTTCGCATACACTTCTCACATACATTACACTTTTCTTTTAATAAATTAATTGTTATTAATTTTTAGAAGCTAGAGTTGTTGAGTATGTTGTGTTAGGGAAGAATGAGAGGGGGCATGATCCAGTGGATGAGAGAGAGAGAGAGAGAGAGGAGAGAGAGAGAGAGAGAGAGAGAGAGAGAGAGAGAGAGAGAGAGAGAGAGAGAGAGAAAGAGGTGTCCATAAACTGAGGGAGTGTGGTGGACGGAATCTAGTGGATTATCCAGGATAATGATAGGGGTTTAAAATATAATGTGGGTGTTGATTCCCTTCACTCCAGGGACGACACTAAAGGTAATCCATGACAATCAGCATATCGAATCTCTGGTATTTCATGATCACTGATATTTAGGGCATCTCATTGCTCCCTGCATATATCATCTCTGACATTTTAATTATATTTTCGGCTCACAGGTTAAAACAATAGGGGGACAGCACACAGACCTGACGGACTCCTTGCTTGATGTCAACCCAATCTGATGTCTCGCCTTCTATTCTAACCGCTGCTTGTTGATGCAGATATAACATTTTTATGAGTTGTACTACATGTGACGGAAAGCCCATTTTCCTGATGCTTTCCCAAAGTTTATGATGTTGTACGCAGTCAAATGTCTTTGAATAATCAATAAAACATGAGAATAGGTTTCATTAAATTCTGTACACTTCTATATTATTAAACAAATCTTGAGTATGTGATCTCTTGTGCCTCTTCTTTGTCTTAATCCAGTTTGAACCACGTTAAATGTTTTCTTCCATTTTTTTAATGAAGTATTCCCATTATGGTTTCTAGTAGAATTTTACTTGCATGACATATCAGGGCAACATTTCTGTAGCTGGTGCATAATTTCCATCCATCCATCATGTGCCATGCTGATAAGCGTGGGCGGTCATGTTTTGCCATCTCACTCGATTTCCAGAGTCGTGGATCAGCTCCGTATTTCTGTCTCGACAATGCCACGTGGCCAAGCCATCCAAGTATTTACAAGAATGTACTTCTTGGTCTTCCCTCTTGGTCTCATCCCTTCGATCTTGCAAGTTGTCACCAAGTTCACCAATTCATTTCTTCTCATAACATGCCCCAAAATGTTTGACTGTCTACGTCTAATGTCTCTAATCAGTTTACGATCTTCATTTGTTTCTTGTAGGACTTGTTCATTGATTTTTCTGTCTGTCAATGGTATTCTTTGTATAATTTTAGGTTGCCTTATTTTGGTATCGATATTGAAGATAGTTCTCTTCCAATCTTTCGGCCTTATATGATATATCCGTTTGATGTTTACATAATGCGTGAGAGATTTGTATGCTTTCTTCTCCTCCATAACAATATATTGCAAATATACGGCCTGATATGTTGCACTGTCTCGTCATCCTACAGAAAAAAGTTCAACATACAATGAAGATGCGAAACGAATAATTTAAAATGACATAAATAAAACACATTGTCATATCATACCATCTCCTTCTACAATAACAACAAACAACAAAAAACAAAACAAAACAACAACAACAACATCAAAACAACATCACATACTACTACTACTAATACTACTACTACTACTACTACTACTACTACTACTACAACAACAACAACTACTACTACTACTACTACTACTACTACTACTACTACTACTACTACTACTACTACTACTACTACTACTACTACTACTACTACAACTACTACTACTACTACTACTACTACTACTACTACTACTACTACTACAACAAACAACAACAACTACTACTACTACTACTACTACTACTACTACTACTACTACTACTACTACTACTACTACTACTACTACTACTAATACTACTACCACTACTACAACTACTACTACTACTACTGCTACTACTACTACTACTACTAAAACTACTGTTGCTGCTGCTGCTACTGCTAGTACTACCACCACCACTACTACTTCCACTATTATCATCACTACTACCACCACCACCACCACAACAACAACAACACCAACAACAACAACAACAACAACAACAACAACAACTACTACTACTACTACTACTACTACTACTACTACTACTACTACTACTACTACTACTACTTCTACTATTACTACTACTATTACTACTACTACTACTGCTACATTTTTTTGCATATCCTATTTACAGGACATCACAGTCAACACCAGCATTTTACTGCTGTTGTTTATGACTTGGCAAGCTTACTTTCAGCAGTTTGCCATTACTTTCTCAACAACCAGCTCCCATACCAACACGTTAAAACCCAGCGCAACGCGGTCTGCTGCCAAATCGATCGCAGCTAGTTTCGAACGCGGGTAAGTGGGCTTACGAATCGCGTCCGTAAGCTCTTAGCCACGGAGACCGGCCAGTACTACTATTACTACTGCTGCTGCTACTACTACTACTACTACTACTACTACTACTACTACTACTACTACTACTACTACTACATGTAAATAAGTAAAAAGAAAAGTACCAACATAGAAATATAGGAAAGACGTCACTGCCTGCAGTGTCCTTTTGTTTGTTTGTTTCAAATCTCCTCAAGTCTTTATTGACATCCTGACAGAAACCTAACACGCATAATAACAATTTAGATAAATATCTGGAACAAGGTCATTGTTGCACTGAGGTCGCGCTGTTCCTGACATTTTAAAAGACGTTTTACATCATGGTGCTGCGTAAATGTTCCCATATCGTAGAAGTGTTTATTTTATACAGATTTGCTTGACTTCTAATTACATTGTTATACGTGTTAGAAACAATAGACAGAAATACAAACATATAGAAATAATGGAAGACAATAGAGAAACAAAACTCGCTTACACTCAGGAAATAAATGACCTTAGACCCCGAGGTAGACCAAGAAGACGGTGGAGAGATAATATATATACAGGCCTACAAGCACTTGGAATCAACGATTGGCAAGAGAAGATCAACCAGAGAGACGAATGGAGACGAATTGTATCTGCAGCAAAGAACCTCACTGGCTTGGAACGCTGAAGAAGAGAAGAAGAAGAAGAAGAAGAAGAAGAAGAAGAAGAAGAAGAAGAAGAAGAGAAGAAGAAGAAGAAGAAGAAGAAGAAGAAGAAGAAGAAGAAGAAGAAGAAGAAGATACGTGTTAGAAAGAAATACAAATTGTACAGGTTGGTTGTGTGTTGATTTGGTTGGCTGGGTTGGTGGTTGTTAGGTTGCCTAGTTAGTTGTTTGGTGGGTTGGTTAGTTATTTGATTGGTGTTTGGTTGGTTATTTGTTGATTGGTTGGTCGGTCGGTTAGTTGTGTGATGGTTGGTTGGTTATTTGTTGGTTGTGTGTTGATTGGTTGATTGTTTGTTGATTGTGTTGATTGGTTAGTTCTAGGGGTGTGCCAGATTTTGGTTATTTGTTGATTGGTTGGTCGGTCGGTTAGTTGTGTGATGGTTGGTTGGTTATTTGTTGGTTGTGTGTTGATTGGTTGGTTATTTGTTGGTTGTGTGTTGATTGGTTGATTGTTTGTTGATTGTGTTGATTGGTTAGTTCTAGGGGTGTGCCAGATTTCGGCTCCGGCTCCGGCAAATCAGGAATCCGGCCATTTTTACAAATCCGGCTTCGGCTACGGCTCCGGTCCAATTTTGCCGGATTTAGGCCGGATTTGTGTTGCCTAGTCACGTGAATTTTCTGTAAATGTTTCATGAGGCCAAGCAGAATTTTAGGCAATAGCACAGTAGCACTTCCGGTTTACTATTTCTCCCTGATGTAAATAAGAATTTTAAGAAAAAAACACTCATTTTAAATATTAATGGTGCATTACTTCATGAGTTTGTGGGACTTGAATGTTTATTATTTTCGCAAATTTCTTTGGTCTTGCCTATAAAATAAAATGGCATCAAAATCTAAGTCATACAGCGCCGTTTGGGATCAGTGCAGGATTTACGTATAAGCTACACAAGCTATAGCTTGGGTCCCCCAAGAGAGTGGGGGGGTCCAAAAAATATTGTCCGAGTGAGCAATTGTCATATATGTATATATGACATAGAATATCTGGACCTATAAAGGGCCCCATATTTCAAATAGCTTAGGGCCTTATCAAGTCTAAATCCGGCACTGTTTGGGATTACTTCAAGGTTAAAGACGATGATTCAGCGAAGGTAATATGTAAGTTGTGTGACAAACAGTTATCGCGTGGACGATCAGATCGCCCCAAAGACTTCTCAACATCATCAATGCAGACCCATTTGCGATCGATGCACAGGAAAAGCTATGGCGAAATGATGAAAAGAAAGCATCACTGGAGGCCAGTGTATTGGCGACCACATCTACGATTAATCTGGGACCGTGTTTGCACAAAGCAAGCAACAGTACCCAGCAGTCAATTGTGCAGGCATGGGACCGGGCCAAAATTGGGGACATCAACAGTCCCAATGCTAAACGCATTCATGCTGCCGTATCCCGAATGATAGCCATAGATATGGAGCCTTTTCAAGTAGTGGAACGACCAGGTTTCAGAGAGTTGATGCATACAATGGAAAAAAGGTATGAATTGCCTTCAAGAAAGTACTTTGCTGAACATGTAATTCCTGACATGTGTAAACGTCTGAAGGTAAAAATTGCAGCAACGATATCTGACACTGATTACATATCATTCACAACAGATACGTGGACAGCTGAACACACCACTCAGTCATTTATGGGCCTCACTGGCCATTGGTTAACAGACTCCTTCGTTCACCGCAGTGTAGTCTTCCACTGTACTGTATTTGATGAACATCACATGGCCACAAACTTGCTTGCACATTTTGAAGTGATGCTGGATGAGTGGTCAATTGCACGTGAGAAGTGCCATGTTGTTGTGAGAGACAACGCATTCAACATTGCCAAATGCTTTCGTGATGGCAGCTATTCAAGTGTTGGATGTTTTGCACACACACTGCAGCTGTGTGTGCGTGATGGTCTTTTGAGTCAAAAGTATGTTGCTGGCATCATCAGTACTGGAAGAAAATTGGTAGGACATTTCAAACACTCTTCTTCAGCAACCAGTCGTTTGCATGAACTTCAAAATGAATTAAACCTACCACAACATCAGCTTATCCAGACGTGACAACACGATGGAACTCAACGTTCTATATGCTACGACGTCTGTTAGAACAACGGCGCAGCATCAGCCTGTACTGTGTTGAAATTGATTCGGTAACTGGGCTAACGGCACAGCAGTGGGCAGTCACAATTAGCTACTTTGGCACCATTTGAAGAAATCACACGTGAAATAAGTGCAGCTCAGGCATCAATATCAGTTGTGATCCCATTAGTGAAAACACTCATGGCTTTCCTCCAGAAAGAAGGTAGTGATGCTGGGATCAAAACTATGAAAGCAGCCCTGCTTGAAGCTGTTAGCAGCAGATTTGCGGACATTGAATCCAACAGTATTTACACATGTGCCACACTACTGGATCCTCGATTCAAGCTGTGCTTCTTCTCCGAACGTGGTAGAAGTGATGCACGAGCCCATCTGCTGTTAGCAGCTAACTCCATTATTGATTCAGCAAACACAGTCAGTCCACAGGATCCATCAGCTACTAGTAATAGTACTAGTGTTTTGACTTCTGTGATCACTGCCACACAGTACGAGTCCAGCCTATGGAGCTGTTTTGACACAATTGTCGAGGAAAATCCCACCACAGATCGTTCTGCAAGTGCAGAAGGCAACAGCATTAACACTGAGGTGAAACAGTACCTGTCAGAGCCACTTCAGACTCGACAGTCAGATCCAGTTTCATGGTGGCATGCCAATAAGCAAAGATTTCCAAGTATGGCTAGACTGGCGGAGGCATTTCTTGCACCACCACCTACAAGTGTGCCATCGGAAAGGCTGTTCAGTACTGCAGGAGACATTATCACTGACCACCGTAGTAGCCTTTTACCACAAAATGCGGAGACGTTGATTTTCCTGAAATACAACTCATCCCTTCTTGACTCTGAGAGTTCAACTTCACAGCCATAATGAAGACTGACTGACTGAAATATTGAAATTACTGAATGAACGTATTTCAATAAATTCAATCTGTTCAATGTACTGCTGTTGTGAGTTGTAACTGGGCTGCCAATTTGCCAACTAGAAACAATGTGAAAACTAAAAACTGAAACTGAAAACTAAAAATTAAAATTACTAAATTAGCATTATGTGCTTATGTATTATGTTTCATCTTGAACTTATGGAACTTAATATTACTTATTCTAATGTAAATGTAATTATTTTACATTTAAATGATTTAATATGAGTATATGTCATCATTGTCATGTCTATAGAAATTAACTGCAGTAATGAACAGTCGAGTGACTCCACTCACCTAAGTCAAGTGATGTAGTACGTTATTTTATTTTTATTTTTATTTTTTTTATTTGTAAATCCGGCCCCGGCCGGATCTCGCTTTATAAATCCGGCCAAATCCGGCTCCGGCCGGATTTCAAAAATTTGAATCAGGTACAGCCCTAGTTAGTTCTTTGTTGGTTGTGTGTTGATAGGTGGTTGTTTATTGGTTGTGTGTTGATCGGTTGGTTGTTTGGTGGTTGTGTGTTGATAGGTGGTTGTTTGTTGTTTGTGTGTTTATCGGTTGGTTGTTTGTTAATTGTGTATTTATTGGTTGGTTGTTTGTTGGTTGTGTGTTGATAGGTGGTTGTTTGTTGGTTGTGTGTTAAGTGGTTGGTTGTTTGTTGGTTGTGTGTTGATAGGTGGTTGTTTGTTGGTTGTGTGTTGATAGGTGGTTGTTTGTTGGTTGTGTGTTTATCGGCTGGTTGTTTGTTGGTTGTGTTTTAATTGGTTGGTTGTGTGTTGATCGGTGGTTTGTTTGTTGGTTGTGTATTTATTGGTTGGTTGTTTGTTGGTTGTGTGTTTATTGATTGATTGTTCGTTGGTTGTGTTTTGATTGGTTGGTTGTTTGTTGGTTGTGTGTCTTGGTTGTGGTGTATGTAACTATAGTGCTTGAAACATATCCCCAATAGGAAAATGAAAGCCATTTAACAGTTGACGGTGTATTAATTGCAGAATAGGAGCACCACAATGGTATGCAGACTAGAAGCACTACAATGGTGCGCAGAACAGAAGCACTACAATGGTGCGCAGAATAGAAGCACTACAATGGTGCGCAGAATAGAAGCACTACAATGGTGCGCAGAATAGGAGCACTACAATGGTGCGCATAATAGAAGCACTCCAATGATGTGCAGAATAGAAGCACTACAAAAGTGCGCAGAATAGAAGCTATACAGTGGCGAGCAAAATAGAAGCACGACAACGGTGTGCAGAATAGAAGCACTACAATAGTGTGCAGAATAGAAGCACGACAATGGTGTGCAGACTAGAAGCACTACAATCGCGTGCAGAATCAACAATGGAGAGAGCGAGACACACACCAGCGAATCAAGAAGTGAGGGAAAGACGCTGGCGATGAACAGGTTAAACAGTAAAAACACCTGACAATAACATAATTTGAAAGTCCTTTCTCTGTGCCCGCAGGACACAAGGAATAGCGGGAAACCCAAAACACACCAGAAGAGAATTAGAGACAGAGATGACTAATCTGGAGAGGACATGTGGATAAGATGCTGCAGGAGAAAGGCTTGGTGTAAACTGCTTGAGGGCCTATACACCAATGAGTGATACACATCAAGCTAGGCGGCTTTGGAGTAGACAGTCTCTTAAAATAGGTTGCGGATAACTACAGAATTCGCTAACAATGGTTTGGGATGTTAAGATGGGGAGGAAAAGAACTGGTCATCCTATCTTATCCAAATATGGTCTAGAATTTGTGAAGGCCTAACACATCACATACCAATGACAGTGCCTACCTTGGGATTACGTGTACATTAGCCACGGCTAGAACACTGGTCCCTACCCTGCCAAACCGGTGTGCTAATCAATGGACCACTCGATTCTTTATAATATCGTCGTAGTCGTCGTGGTCGTCATCATCATCATCATAATCATCATCATCATCATCATCATCATCATCATCATCATCATCATCGTCATCATCATCATCAATTATCATCATCACTACGTAGCACGTCCTTTGTAGAACATTGCTATCATCACAACCCTTCGAAAGTCTCTCGATCCCTTACCAGTTCCACTGCCTCATGAACCTTCATGCTTAAGGTGTCTGCAGTTTCATGTGTCCATCCTCGTGCTAGCTGACACATACCTGAAAATATACCAGTCATCACTGTTTACCATTCAATCCCCTGCCACGACTAATAATGCCAATGTATTTCTGTTTCTGAAACATACTGTAGTTTATTAGCTCATTTCTTCGATGTTTAGATCTGGTAGAGTGTCATTAGTTTTGTTTTTCATGATTCGTGATTGTCTCAAGAACGTTTCTGCCCTACTTAACTTAAAAAACACCAAGACACTGGTAACCGACATTTGCTTATACCATTTATTTTATCTCCCCATTGATCTTTCATTATCTGCCCTTTTTGTTTCTTCTTTAAGGTGTCTGCGACATAATTATATTTATCTCTGTTTTCCATATTATTGTCTCAGACACGTATTTCCGAGCGATGGTGTACATGCACTTGATTTATCTGGCCAAAAATGTGTTTACCGTGTCAGAGTTTCAAATTCGTGCTTGTTTTTCTGTACATGGTTAAAAACAATATTTTGTTAACACAAGAAAACCCGATTGCATCACTGACTGGACCACTTATAGGAAAAGAATACTTTACTTCAATTTAATTCATAGGTGCATGTTAGCGTCAAGGCAACGTCCCATGTGGGTGAACAACAACAAGGGATGGGCAGGAAGAAGCCTATCAAACATCACCGTCGATACGCAGAACAGAGGGTGTTGGGGACTCATTAAACACAACATCCAATGCGGAGATGGCACTTTGTGATAATACTTATTTATTAGTACTTCTATCACAAAAAGTTACAAAAGAAACAATAAATTATTGATGGATTCATTGATGAATTACTTGATTGATTGTTTTCATTTGAGAAGGACATTCATTCCATCCACACATCATGTGCCATGCCGATAAGCGTGAGCGGTCATGATTCGCCATTTCATTAGATCACCAGAGTCGTCGATCAGCTCAGTATTCTTGTCTCGACCATGCCACGTGGCCAAGCCATTCAGGTATTTACTTCTCTGTCTTCCCCGTGTTCTCTTCCCCTCGATCTTGAAAGTTGTCATCAAGTTCTCCAATTTATTTCTTCTCATAGGTTGCCCAAACAATTTTGACTGTCTACGTCTAACGACATTCACCACACTTGAAATTATTCATTCGTGCCCCGATTTCCTACTTTTAAGAGGTCACACTTGGAGATTGTAAGGTCAGTGCACAAGCACCGTTTAACCGCTAAGAATAGAATTATTGTATTCCAGAACCATATAAGCAAGAAGTATTCTGTTGTTGGTTGGGCTTCTAGACGAGGAAATTTGGAAACTAAGCTCTCGGGGAGATTCACCTCGTCACTCCAAACTGCAGTCATTGCCTCGCTGAAGAAGACAATTGCTGCAACGCTTGATGAGCTGGGCTTAGCCAACACGTTTCTACTATATTTGTATTTATTTCTGCATTTTTATTTTGTAATAAAAAAGTAAAGTTATTAAATGAGCGTATTTGTACTTAGGAATATGATTTCATTATTAAATTGATTGCAGCTTTACGGGATGAAGTAACCAATTTCTTTATTCATCGCCTGTCAGAGAAAAATCCGGTATTGAAAGGCAATTGATCCCGAGCTTCTGAGCTGATCTAGTCAGCCAGTATACTATCCACCGTCCCAGCACGTATCGTCATGATCATCATGATGACATGCCATGCAAAACAGGCGTAGGCATTCATGCATCTTCACATATCTCATGATCCTATTGTTCTGGATCACTGATATTGATGGAGTTTCCTCATATCACCTTGGCTCTTCCAGCATCATTTCCCCCCGTCTGTCCATGCTTATTCTACGGCTGATCTCTCCAGTCGTCACGATATTTTTCAATGTCTCTCGTCTCATTACATGACTAAAGAACAATGCTTGTAGCCGTCTTATACTAGTATGCTCTGTTCTATTTTATTTAGCACGTAGCAGGCATTCAGTTTCAAGCAACATCTTTTCTTGAGTTATTATTTCCATTTCACATGGAAATACGCACACAGCCACACACACACACACACACACACACACACACACACATACACACACACACACACACACACGCACGCACGCACGCACACACACACACACACACACGCGAGCACTATCTCCTGCCCTTCCAACTACTTGCTCCCGGTAAATGGTTAGTCGCATGTCATTTAAAGGCGTTACAGTTAACCGCAGCATTTATTGGCTGTTTGTAATTTGCTAGATCAATGGAAAATGTTTGAAGAATTCAATCAGTTGTGCTGCAGAAAAAAAACTATTCCAAAATTAAAGAAAGTGGGTCATAAGACATGGTAGACTCAAGAAATGTTACAACTAATGGAAACAAGAAGACAGAACAAAAATAATTATACCAAATATGAATAAATTCACAGAAATGTCAGAACATTATGTAAGGATACAAAAGAAACATGGCTAGAGAAAAATTGCAGAGAAATTGAAAAACAACACAACAGTAAAAATACCAAATTAATGCACAAAAGAAGTCAGGAGCCTACTAATCAAAGAACACGTACATCAGCAGGCTGCATAAAGATAAAAGATGGAAAAATCATAATAGAAAAAGATAAGATTTTACATGTGTGGTCATATTATGTGAAAACTCTTTATGATGATAAAAGAGAAGAACAGTATGATATTCAAAATAATAATGAAGGCCCATCAATTTTGAATTTGGAAGCACCTCATGAAACATAATTTTAAGATGCTCTTAACCATATGAAGTTTGACAAGACCCCTGGTTCAGAAACCATCACGACAGAAATAATTAAAGCTTTAGAAGACTATGGAATAGATCAAGTTACCAGACTGCTGAATACAATATATGATCATGGAAATATACTTCATGAATTATGTAACTCTGTATTTATTGCAATCCAAAAGAAGTCAAGAGTCTTGGATTGTGATCAACATCGAACAATTAGTATAATGAGTCACATCACAAAGATTTTGCTAAGAATTATCATGCAAAGAGTTATGAAGAAAATACAACCTGAAATAGGAGAAGAACAATGTGAGTTTGTAGAAGGCACGGGTACAGTAAATGTGGTGTATATACTGGGAACAGTAATTGGACGTTCTATAGAAGTAAACACAGATCTACACCTTTGCTTTATTAAATACACAAAGGCTTTCGACACAGTCGACATGATAAGTATGCTTGAAGATCTGCAAATTGATGGAAAAGACCTTACACTTGTAAAGAAAACATATACTGGAAACAACAAGCTGCCATCATACTTGACTATGAAGTAGGTCAATATCAGCCTATTAAGAGAGGTGTGAGACAGGGTTGTATAATATCTCCAGATCTGTTTTCCCTGTAAAGTGAAAATATTTTCAGAAATATAGAAGATATGGAAGGAATCAACATTGGGGGACAATGCATCAATAACATTAGATATTTTGATCATACAATCTTGATTGCAGACAATGAACAGGACCTGCAGCATTTAGTAGATGGGATTGTTGCACACGTTGAACAACTAGGGTAAGAATTAAATTTAAAAAGACAGATTATGGTCGTCACTAGAAAGAACGAAATACCATAATGTAATATACAAATAAATGGGAGTATTCTTCAACAAGTGAATAGGCACAATTATCTTGGAACAGTAATAACTTCTAATGGGTGATGCCATGAAGAGATTAGAACAAGAACCGCCATGGCGAAAATAGCCTTTAGCAAGATGAAAAACACACTGACCAATAAATTGATATCAATTGAAACGAGGAAAAGAGTGTTGAGGTGCCACATAGAGCCTGTACTTTGATATGGATGTGAAGCTTGCACAATGAGCAGTCAAGATGAAAAACATCTGATGGCTGTGGAAATGTGGTTTCCGAGGAAACGAAAGAACGAAAGAACGAACTTTATTTTCAAAGGGTAAGAAATTGTGCACGCAGGCCCGTCTTTTATTCGGCCCTTCCAATCACTCATCTTTCGTTCATCAGTGCAGAGTGCATTCACATAGGGGAAAAAAACATTGTCAAATGAATGTTGTAAACATAATGCATGTTACCACGTTATGAGACAAATCCCCCACCCACCCACCCATCCTCTATCCATCCTCGTGTCCCCCACACACACACATCCACCATCCAACCACACACATACCCACAGGTACATAATTCCCCTATCCATCCACTCATCCCCTAACTCAGTGCAGAGTGCATTCACATAGGGGAAAAAAACATTGTCAAATGAATGTTGTAAACATAATGCATGTTACCACGTTATGAGACAAATCCCCCACCCACCCACCCATCCCCTATCCATCCTCGTGTCCCCCACACACACACATCCACCATCCAACCACACACATACCCACAGGTACATAATTCCCCTATCCATCCACTCATCCCCTAACCCCATCCCCCTATACACCATCTACACACCCACACACACTCATCTCCCACCCACCACACATCCCTCCACACACATCCCCCACCCACCCACACACAAACCCAGGCACATATGCATGCCTCCACCCATCCATCACCCACCCACACATACCCCCACCTTCACACAACTCCCCACCCACACGCACACGTCCTCCACCCATCCCATAACCTACCAACACTCACCTACCCACATATCCTCCACCACCCACCCACACATCCCAACCACTCAGCCAAACACACATCCCTTAACAAGATATCCAACGCTCACACACACATATTCCCGCCAACTCACATATCCCTCACCTACCCACACATAAAACCCGCACCCACCCAAACATCCCCACTTACACACATCCCCCCACCCACACAATCACCCCCACACACACTTCCCGCACCCACACACACATCCCCCACCCACCCCCAACCTACACACACTCACCCTCCCACAATCCTCCACCCACCTACTCGCCAAGCACACCCTCCCCCCCCCCCCCCCCGATCTCCAATCCACAATCACACATCACTTAACTACACATCTCACCACCCATACACTCACAAACACACACACACATCCCCACACCCATACACACATTCCCACCCACGAACACATTCCTCATCCAATAAATACAGCTCCCACCCACAGACACACACGACCACCCACATATACCCCACTCACACACATCCATCGCTAACACACGTCTTCTCACCAACACACATCCCCACCCATACACTCATCTCTCACACACATTCACCCACTCACGTACTCGTCCATCAATCACTCACATCCACACATCACCCACCCATCCATCAACATATGCATATCTCATCTACCCTCCCACCCACACACACCCAAACCATCCAGCCAAACACACATCCCTCATCCTCACATACATCCTTCATCTATCCGCATATCCCACACCTCCCCCACCCCTCACACATCTCCCCTACCACACAACACCCCACGCATACACAAATCCACCCCCCCCCCCCAACACACACATCCCCCACACATACATCCCCCCACATGCATTCCCCATACACATCCCCGCCCACACATCTCTCACCTACGCACATCTCCCCACCCACCCACACATCCTCACCCACATATCCCCATCCATCCCCCAACCCACACACATCTCCCACACACCCATTCACCTACCCAAATACACATTCCCTACCCACACCCCCAACCCACCAACACCCACATACTTCCAACTATCCTCCGAAATATCCCCACCCACACACACACATCCTTCACAGACACACACACTCTCACACACATATACATCCCCCACCGTCCACACATCCCTTCACCCATCCACACATCACCCATCAACACACACACACCCCCACACACAGCCCCTCCACACATACATTCCCCACACCCCCCCCCCCCACACACACACCCACATACACATCCTCACATCTAGACACATACATTATGCCTCACATTATCACTGAAACTAATATGCAAAGAAAATGCAAAGAGTACCATGAACCGACAGAAAAACCAGTGAACAAGTCCTTCAAGGAACAAATGAAGGTCGTAAACTGATTAGAGACATTAGAAGTAGACAGTCTAAATTTTTGAGCGTTGTGTGAGAAGAAATGAATTGGAAAACTTGGTGGCAACTGGCACGATCGAAGGAAAAGACCAAGGGGAAGAATGAGAAGTAAATATCTGGATGGCTTGGCCACGTGGCATGGTCAAGGCAGGAACACGGAGCTGATCCACGACTCCGATGATCGAGTGAGATGGCGAAACATGACAGCCCACGCTTATCGGCATGACACATGATGGATGGATGGAGGCAATGTTAGTTCAGTAGTTTGCCATTGCTTTCTGAACGACTGATACCCCATATTAGCGACATGTCGTAAGTCTGAAGCCATGTATTCTACACACATGAAAGAAAGTACACATTTTCTAACTACGTCAGCATTTTATGTTGTGGTACAAAGCAGGGGAATTGGTCGGCGCTGTGGCGAAGTGATTGCGGGCGCATTTCGTAATCCCGCATACCGCGTTAGAAAAACAGCTGGTGGAGATTTGGTAGCAGACCGCCTTTCGTTGGTTTTTATGAAATGATATGAGTGCCGGTCATTCTGAAAGCAATTTCGAACTACTGAACGTAACCTTTTTAAGAAATCACAAACAGCCAAAAAATCATTTTTTTGACTCCGACATCCTTTAAAGAATATGCAACTAACAGAAAAGCAGAAGCATATTATGTTGATTGATGATGTTCTACTCGAAGCTTGTCAGATGGAAAAGATGCAGACTTTATCAAATCGATAAATGCTGTGGGAATGAATGCGGTTAACGGACGGCCAATCCGCTTTGCTTAGCCAGTGAGGATTGATCTACGTCAGCTTCGTCACAATGAAATGCCCAACATCGGACAGTGCTAACATCCTCTGTTGAATCTCCATAAACAATAATCAAAACGTTCGTTGATGTGAATAGGGGTGTCGCCTTCAGCACTGGGGAATTCTGTCACATTACGTTGCTTTAACCGACCTACTTTGGTGGCCATTTTTAAACTGTTACTGTTGCGCATCCCGTAACTGAAACAGGTTGGTAGTGGTGCACAGTGCAAAAGATTGATTGATTGATTGATTGATTGATTAATCTAGGAACCGAGATCACAGCATTCGGGGCATTCCCATAGGCGCTCCGTCCCCATCTTCAGCAGCCAGCGAAGAGTTCCAACAACAATAGTACCAGTAGCAATTAGATTATATGTCTCTCTCGCCTTTCCTCTAAGCGTCGAGCGTCGGCCAGATCCCCTCGTCACTCCTCGCTGCCTCATTCTTGCCAGACTGTGATGATCCATTTGCTCCTCCGAGGTGTACACGTGCTCCCACAAGGCCGCAACCACTTCTGCCTTGTCATGCATCAATACTCCACCAAGTTGTGCAGAGCCAGCCAATCTGTCCGCCTGTTCATTCCCCAGCACACCGGCATGCCCCGGAGAAAAGATCCAGGCGATGCTTGCCCCGTGACCTCCGAAGCGAAGCAAGCCACTCTGCACGAAGCATGCCTGTCCTCACGTTCCTCAGCATGCTTTCTGAGTCAGTTACAATCACGATGTGTGTGTATCGTATTCTCGATCCAGATGTAATGTGTTGAAAAGGGTGTTAGGAATCATAATCACTAAGTGCATCCCCCGTACTCTTTTTATGCTAGAGACGTCTAGGGGAGTCTCGGACAGATAATAAAACACACCTTGAAGTTGTTCCTCCCAATTAGATCCCAATAAGCTCAGAGCCCCCAAAAGTTCTTTTGATCCCTCTAAGGTCCAGAAGGACAATATCTAGAATAAGAAAAGGAGTTTCTGGAAGAAACTTGGAATATGGGTAGTTACCATGGGATAAGCTCATCAGCTCCCCATGTGATTTCACCCATCCTTACTAATTCCCAATAAAAGTTAGATGGTGTTAACTATGCTTATAATTAAACACACAATCAACTTGGTACAATACGATGGGGAAAAAACTGTTAATGAAATAAAGAGCAGCTACAGTTCCAAGATTTATTAAATCAATGCAAATGGGTTGGGATGCTGGTGCAAAGAATACACATGGTTCATGATATCACACATGCAAATCAATGAATATTACAAACGATGGCATCATGAACATAATACATGTTTATCTCACCATCCCACCCACATGTGTAATTGTGCAATGTTTGTGTTATGTTGACTAACTAAGATTTTTCTCCTGTGGAAAAAATGAACTGAATGTTCTCCTGTGGAAAAATGAACTGAATGTTCTCCCGTGGAAAAATGAACTGAATGTTCTCCTGGGGTTTAGAGACTGTTCAGAACAAATATAAGGATTGATAACCTAGAATTATATGGCATCTCATCCTCTTATTCTATTGAACTTGAAAATTGTGGCTGTTCCTGCGTGCACTGGATCTAGAATTGGAAATGTCACCTGGAGGCAATGAGACAAGGCTGGCATCTAGTATCTGGGCCGATGGGTGATTGGATCCACTTGTACGTTGACGACTGCTCATAACTCAGGCGGAGTACCTGAGCTGTCTCAATCTCCTACCGTTTGGCTTCATCTTCTCAATCTACTGTATCCACCAAGACTGCACTACTCAAACAGGGATGAAAGACGCCATTTAAATAATAAAATCGCCACTATGAGCGACATGGATTGTCCGCTACGCAAGGCCAGTGTATGAAGGAGTGCACTCTTCTAACATTGAAACGCGTCTTGTGCTACATAGCGGATCACATGACTAGCCTCCTCCAATTGTTGTAGGTTTTGGGGACACATTTTGAGTTAATTATAACTTGACAGTTGTATTTATGGAAGATTTTCGCGATACTTGTTAGTGCAATATTTTCTCTATTTGGTGTGGTTGATTTGACGAAGGGTAAAATGATGGCTACAGAAATGTGGTTTCTAAGGAAAATGCAAAGAGTACCATGGACAGATAGAAAAACCAATGACAAGTACAACAGGACACAAATGAAAATCGTAGACTGATTAGAGAAATTAGACGAAGACAGTCAAAATTTTTTGGACATGTTATGAGAAGAAATGGACTGGAGAACTTATTGACAACTGGCAAGATCGAGGGGAACAGACCAAGAGGAAGACCGAGAGGAAAATACCTGGATGGAATGGCCACGTGGCATGGACGAGACAGGAACACTGAGCTGATCCACGACTCTGGTGATCGAGTGAAATGACGAGTCATGACCGCCCACGCTTTCCGGCATGGCACATGATTGACTGAAAATGATGCGTCTCATTATGTCACACCAGAGGAAAGCTGAAGTGACCGCCTCCACCTCCATTCTTAAGCTAGATGTTGTGGTATCATATGCCAGGCTCTCCTGCACCAAACGTGGCCATTAGATTTTGCTATGAACCCCCCGGAATTTCTTCTACTTCTCAACACCAAACCATCTGTGTAGATAATCACATCACCCGAGCGAGCATTATCCTGAATTAATTGCTGGATTTCCACTTCCGTAGCCCCTGCTGGCCATTCCCTGCACTCCCGGCTCAATGTGATTATAACTCTGCACAAGTCTGACTGTTCCTCTGGCACTCTGACCCACTCCTTTCCTCGCCTAATGTTCTCCAAGATGCACACATGTCTGATCGTATCCTCTGCCTGAGCCATGGATGATTTCCCTCTTATCAGTCGCTGACCCTTAACTGCGTCCAGCGCCTCATGCAAAGAGTCATCTGTGTCTGCAGCTACTCTGAGGTATGCCTTCGCCTGCATCACCTTGAGCCTACCAGCAACAGTCGGCAGACCAAGGATGCAACGCATACACACTACTTGGGTGTCTCTAGTGCATCCCAGAATGACCCTCATAGCTTCATTCTGTATGCGCTCTAACTTCACCAGCTGACTCTTTGAGACAGTGAGCAGTCCTAGCCCATAATCAATCACTGAGAGGATAAAGTGCTGGTATAGTGTGAAAAGCATTCTCTGCTATGTATCCATTGCAGCCATAGTTTTAAGTGCAATGAGTCCCTTTAGAGACCTTGTCACAACCGTCTCCACATGGCCCTTGAAGGACAGGCTCCTGTCAAATGTGATTCCCAGATACTACAGTTTGTTCTCTCTGTTGACGTTTCTACCATCTATCGTGCGGCTTGGGACATCAGCACTCACAATCCTGTTGTCCAAAGAGCACCATATAACAGCCGCCTTTTCCGGGTGGATGACAGCACTTATTTTAGTGCACCAGTCAATAACTTTGTCTACTGTCACCTGTAGCTCCTGGGCTGTTTGTACCCTATCTCTCCCGTGCCTATATTACAAGAATTTTTTTTCCCGTATTTCCATCCTGTTTCAGGATATTGCGGTCAACACTAGCATCTTTCAGCTGTATGTTGATTCCTAGGCTAGATTACGCTCATCAGCACGCCACTACTTTCTGAGCGACCGGCTGCATACTCTCATAAGTCACTAGTGTGACTCGAACCACTTCTAATTCTCGTCCGCTCACGTCGACCACGAGAGTATTCGGGATTAACGGAGAAAGCTGCTAACCCCTCGGCCAGGCAGTCGGCATATTACAAGAATATCATCTGCAAATGTTAGTATCCTTCCAACCCCTGGTTCTTCTAAATTTGCAATATTGCTCGTATACACGTTAAAGAGCACATGTGAGATTGCAGATCCCTGTGGCAGTCCCAGGGTTAACATATGCGGTTCTGAGGTCCTTGCACCCAGACGGAGAGCAATCAGAGAAAACAGGGCGGCTGCTATCCAGTTCACTAACCAGGAATTGACCCCCTTCTCCATCAGTGTGTTCATCAAAATATCATATCTAACTCTGTTGAATGCATCCTCGAGATCAAGCGCCGCCGCCATCGTTTCCTGTCTAGTCTGGAACCCCTCATAAACGTCAAAGGCAACAGTGGCTGCATTTGACCAGGTATCTTTTCCTGGCCTGTAGCCCCCCAGACCTTTTGGAAGAAGCTACCCCCTTTCCAAAACCTCTTGCAGGTTGACAGCGACTATCTTCTCTAAATCCTTCCCAAAAGTATTTTGAAGGGTGATGATCCTAAAGCCGCTAAGCTTTGAATGATCCATGAATGGTTTTGAGAGAGGGATGAGATAGCTGTGCACCCAGTCTTGCGGTACTGATGCTGTCCTAATGCTCTGGTTAAAGTAGTCGGTCATCTCCTTCAGGTCTGCTTTGCTCAAATCCTTCATGTGGCCATACCTAACCCCATCAGGCCCTGGTGCCGTGTCTTTTGCCTTTTTCAAAGTATGTTTAACATCTTCAACCCGAATGATGTCTTCATAATGCATATTCTTCATGATGCCAGATAACTCCTCTCTAACTGCATCTCTGGTGTCCGCATCATTATGATTGGTCTGCTCTAAAAATCTCTGGAGAAACGCCTCTCCTTTCTCTTTGTCTGTTGTCACGTGCACACCATCATCTCTATAAATTGTTCCCACTGTCATAGGCCGATCTTTTCTTTGTATTTGTCTGTGCAGTTTCCAGAATTTTCGCAGTGTTTTATAACCTCCAATCTCCTTCATGAAACATTCCAATTTTTCGTTTTTGGCTTCTGCAGCACAGCGCTTGAAAACCTCCACCTTGTCTTTCTTGACATTTTCCGCTGTGTCCACTTCCTCTCGTGAACTTCGAAGTGTCTGTCGCACTTTCTTTAGCTGCTTCACTGCAGCTCTCTTTGCTTTTCAAGCATGGTCTACTTCTGGGGTCCACCATGGGGGCTGCAAAAAGGGAGTTTTAACAGTCCTGTTGCAATGCCTGGTGCTAACTGTAATAGTGATCATGTACCACTATGTGGACAAATAAAAGTAAGATTAAAGAGAGGGGAAAAAATGGTTAAGAACATGAGACTTAATAATGAGGTTCTGAAAATAGATAAAGAAATGCAAGAACAATACAGAGTGACTGTGAAAAATAGGTACAATGCAATAACTAAAATACAGAGTATAGATGAACAATGGGAAATGTTAAGGGACTCCATTCATCAAACTAGCAAAGAAGTATTACCGGAGAGAGGCAAAATAGCTAAGAAAAAATGGATGAATGAAGATATCTTAAAACTGATGGACAAAAGAAAATAGAGTAAAAATGACAAACAAAAATACGCTAAGATAAATAAAGAAATAAGAGATAAATGTGGGAAGGCTAAAGAAAGTTGGTTAAACGAGCAATGCAAAAAAATTGAATTAAATTTCATTAAAGATACAAAAAATATGCACAGACAAATCAGTGAGCTTACAGGAAGAAAAATAAGAATAAATACAGGGTGTTTGAAATCAAAAACAGGAAAGATAATATTAGAGGAAGATGCTATAATGAAGAGGTGGAATGAGTATATAAGAGAATTATATGAAGGAGAAAGGGAAGAATTAACAGAAGGTAGTAACTTAGAAGGTCCACCTATTCTGAAAGAAGAAGTCGCTGACGCTATGAAACGTATGAAGAACGGAAAAACAGCTGGGCCAGATGAAATCACAATAGAAGAATTAGAAGTATTGGGAGAATTTGGAGTAGATATATTAATCAAAATGTTGAATGATATTTACAGCAGTGGATATTTACCCTGTGATATGCTGAAATCTGTATTTATAGCTATACCAAAAAGACCAGGAACAATTGATTGTGAAGATTTTCGTACAATTAACCTTATAAACCATATCACTAAGCTTCTACTCAGAATCATAATGAGAAGAACCAAAAAGAAAATAAAAATAGAAATTAGTGAAGAACAGAATGGATTTGTGGAAGGAAAGGGCACAAACAATGCAATTTATACATTACGGACACTAATAGAAAAGTCAATAGAGAAACAGAGAGACATATATTTGTGCTTCATAGATTATACTAAGGCATTTGATAAAGTAAAACATGATGAACTGATTAAAATGTTGGAAGATATCAACACTGATGGAAAAGATTTAAGAATAATAAAGAATATTTTACTTTTTTTGGAACCAAGTAGCAAGGGGCAAT
>JACEFZ010023556.1:0-21992 GCA_014155875.1 Cepaea nemoralis
TGCATGACTGGTTTGTATGCAACGATTTCGCATAACATGGTTTTCTTCTTCTTCTACCTTTGTCTCCCTAAACAGTTAAAGCCCTCGACCAACTCACGCAAATACTACCATCTTTTGCCATCTTCTACAGCTTTCTCGATAGCTCCCTGCGTTATTAATTTCCCTCACCAATTCAGTTCTCCGTGTATATTTAGGTCTCCTCCTATTTCTGTTTGTTTTTTTTTTTGTCCAGAGAAAGGACTGTCACGTTATACCATGACGGGCACGCTAGCCAAGTTGACTACCGAACTCCACTGGTAATGTGATGAGCACGGTCGGACGTGGGTCGATGCCTGGACTCTTCGCTAGTCACAGTGAGGGAAAGTCTGGCCGCCGCTTCCCCTTGCTCCAGGCCTAGACAAGTTGATGCGCTATTATGTCATTGACCCACAGCGGGAATCTGCTACAGGGCGGATGTTTATTATTATTATTATTATTATTATTATTATTATTATTATTATTATTATTATTATTATTGGTTATTATTATTAGTTATATTATTATTATTATTATTGTTATTATTAGTATTCATTATTATTATTAGTTGTTATATTAATTGCTCTACCCGTAATTATTATTATTATCATCATCATCATCATTATTATTAGTTATTATTATTATTATTATTATTATTATTATTATTATTATTATTATTATTAACAAGTATTCTCAATGTTAAGTCGTATCCAGCGCCAGCATTTTTTTTTTCTCTCACCTCTTGATTCGCTGGAATTAATTTAGTTCTATCCATATGATCAACATTATTGATTCTGCCATACTATTTTGTATTTTCTGTATAAGCACCAAGTAATGAATCTTTGTAGATTATTAGTAATTGCCTTGGTCGTTTGTCTAGCATCTCATCCACACAGCAGTAGTGATTTGACGTTAGATTTATATACTCGAAGGTTGCTACTAAACGGTACTTCCTTTGACTTCCAAAAATTGCAGTGTTATCAAAGTTCCTAATGCCTTTGTAATATCCCTATCAGTTTCCCCGTGTGAATCTAAAGTGTCTCCCTAAATATGTGCATGCTTCCACCTCTGGAAGTGAGGCTTCACCATGTGACATTGGTTTATCATTTGCTTGATTTATTATCATTATCTTTGTCTTCACCTCTATGAATTTGTAGATCTAATTGTTGTGACCGACCATCAAGTGTGTTCAATTTACCTTGTATCGGGGTTCGTGTGTGGGACAGAAGAGCAATATCACCAGCGAAGTCCAGATCATCCTGCTGTTCTGTAAGCCTTAAAAGAATTCCATTTGATAAAGGTAGCAAAAGTCATCTCTCTCGCATTCCATTTCAAACGTATATGTTAGTTTTTTTACATCATGCTGAACTCTGAATTTCATGTACCTCCTTATGTTGGTGTTGTCTTTATTAAGTTTATGCTCCTCCGTGTGATCTCACAGAGCCTTATTAATTTCAAGAGATAATCGTTATAAATGCTGTCAAAGACCCTTTCAATGTTCACAAATCTAATATAAAGTGGCAAATTCATGTCAATGCTTGGCTATATTATGTTTTAAATAAATTGGCTGTCTGGTAGGATGCGTTTGCTCTGAAGTCTGGCTCTTCACCCTTTTGTTGTTTGTCAGTAGCATTTCATAATCTCTCCAGAATGATCCTGTTTAACAGTTTCCCAGGGAACTGAACTTTATAATGTTGGCACTCCTGCAGTTCCCCCATTTCTTGGACAGCCTCGCCAGATACCCTGCTATCCAGTATGCTGATGTTTCTTCAATGTGCCAGCCCTTCTAAGTATGTGCAGTAATTCAAATGAAGTATGTATATTGGCTTCTACTGAGACATCATCAGACACAGCAATTTCCCCATCCTTCGCGAGTTTGAAAGCTATTCTAACTTCTTCTTTGGAAAGTTGCTCACAGTTAAAATCAGCATCACCAGTATTCTTGTCTCCTGTCTGCTAGTATTTTTTCAGTCCGCCAGTCTCTACTAAATAATGTGTGCAGTAATTCAATTGACATGTTCATATTAGCTTTAATTGTTTCTGCTCAGGACACCAACTGGACTACCAGCTTTCTCATTCTTCATGAGTTTGAAAGCTTTTCTAATTTCTTCTTCGGAATGTTTCTTATAGTTGAAATCAGTTCCACCCTTGCACGCTGAATATCATTATGGCCTGTGAGACTGATCTATTCAGAGGTTTCTCAGAGTATTCAGCCCGTATGATCAATTGAGTGTTATTATTTCCCATCACTACTCTTGACTGATTACATATTTTTTTTTTTTTGCTCGCTTTGAATTCAAATCAAGAGTAGTCCGCACACCTGCCACTACTTCTAGTAAACTGTGGTGATGTTTGCGTGTGGATTAGCTATCCTTATTACCAGTGCCCCTCGCCATCAGGCGAACCCACTCCGACTTCTGAGATATTTGTAATTTACGTCCCCAAGTCAAGGACGAGAAATGAACATTTTAGTCCAGCTGACCGGTGAATCCACAACCTTGGCAGCAGCTTGTTATTGTCCTTGTGGTGCTGTGAAGGTATCTGATATATGCTACTTCTATTTCTCCTGCTTAGTCCTCTAAACAGTGTCTATTACCCGCCATTGTCCGCTTTCTAACGCCCTTACCAGTTCGGCGTATTTTAGTGAGCTTTGATTTTAGCAGCTCTATTTAATCTAATTTTTCTTTTTATTGTTTCTTTCTATTGTATTGTACGAGTTCGGTCGTTATCCATGCTGTATGTGTTCGTTCCTGCTTTCCAAGCAATTCCTAAACACAATTCGTTCGAAGTGCTTTTAACCTGCTGCCAACAGTATTCACCCTGTCTAGTCACTGCATCTGACATTTATTCGAGACTAACCAAAACCTGCTCTGTAGTTCTTTATTTCAATGTTTATAAGATGTTAATTATATCTTGAGTTTCAAAGTAATTATGCTTATGACCACGTGATGATCAGAATCCAATGTGGTATACATTTAATATCGCTCGGATATAACATAGGAAAAACTTTACGTGGACCTCGTTAAAGATTGATAAGCAGTGCAACTTTACTGAAGCAACAAACATCGCGGCATACGAAACTCTTATCACATCCAGAATACGTCAAGCAAACAAGTAATGGGGAGATGCGAAGAAGATTGCAATATATAAAGTATGTTAAATATGCTTTCCAGTAACAGACACATCACATACTTTCTAAGTATTACCACTCCTGGCTAGTTCGGTCGCAGCGGAATGGGGGAATATGGCATGTATAGAGCGTATTAATGGCAGTAGTCGTCTCATTTTGAACAAGCACACATGCTACTGGGCAGCAGTGGACTGGGTCCATAAATATTGGTTTACCAGTAGACACAGCTACTATGAGGGTAAGTTAATAAGTAAGCGACAAATGGCTGTAGAAAAATAACTATATATGATAACAACTTGAAACCAGTTTATTTTTATACATACATTGTCCCTTTATATCTCAACATAATTTCCAGCAACATTGATGCACTTATCCCATCGTTTTATCAGTCGCCGCCCCCCCCCCCCCCCCAAACCGGCTGATTAGAAAAGCGTGCTCTGTTCTCATTTACTTGACATCCCACAGAACTGTGTGTCTTACTTATTGACTCTCCCTCGTTACTTTTTCTACCCAGCTATGCACCGCTTTACGGGACAAACATTTGTCAGCATAAACACTGAAAATCCGCCTTGGCGGGAGACATTTCGCGAATGACGCCGAAGTTGAATGTGAAGTGAAAATGTGGTTTAGAAAACAAAGCACGCAGTTCTATGCAGCCGGTTTGGGAGGACTGGTAAAACGATGGGATAAATGCATCAATATTGGTGGAAATTATGTTGAGAAATATAGGGACAATGTATTATAAAAATAAACTGGTGTCAAGCTGTTATCATATTTAGTTATTTTTCTACAGCCATTGTGGCTTCCTTATTGACTTCCCCTCGTAAAAGGCCGTTAATATTGTAACATACTGTCTAAAGTTTAAGCGGGCCAACTTCGTCAGGGACCCGCGTGGCCCACTTGAAATCGGGCAAGATAATATCATGGCTAGTCCGCCATTGCTGGACACCCTATTTACAGAACAAGTGAGGAGACATGGTAATTGCAGAAACTTTTGCTTATAACGTAAAGTTCCTACGTAAGCATGGATCAAAGGTTATGGCGATCGACCTAGAGCAGCGGTTCTCAACAGGTGGGGAATTCCCCCCCCCAGGGGGGAATTTTAGGGTTTCCAGGGGGGGGGGGGGAAATTATTTCAAGATCGCATTAATACAAGAACCAGTTACTTGATATTGTTTTTCCCTCTAGATTTTACGGTTCTATACTTCTCGCCCTAATGAAATTCGTTTTATAACGTAAGTAGACCGGCAAATCACGTTTTATGTAGATGACTAGACCTGTTCTAGTATGTGTTATTAAATTTAGCTTCCATTTTTAGTATACTGTGTAAGAGTGGGGTGGATTTATAGGGAGGAAATTTGAAAGGAGGGGGGGAGTAATGACGTTATGAACATATGGTAAAGGGGGGCATGGGCAAAAAGAGGTTGAGAACCACTGACCTAGAGGATGCCAACAACCGTATGAACTACATCATGCTAATTAGGAGAGTAAAGCATTGTAGGGTAAACCCTTGGCTGATAAACTAGATAGCAAGGGTTTGATAGAGAAACCAGTTTCACTTCGTGTTGGGACATGGACATCCGAACCCGTACACAAATGTCCAGGACTGGCACAGAAATTTCCAGGTCGTTATTTATGTTATATACTCGGCAAGATAAGCCCTAATTCATCCACAGGGCCATGACGAATTCTAGTTTATGCTAATAATGTCCTCGTGTACAGTTTGTTGTTGTTTGTCCATCAAGAATGATGATGACCATTCATTTCATCCAGTGGGGTTGAAGGTGTGGAGCCGTGGGTTCTAAGATGGCTGATAAGGCCTATTTTGGCTCGAAATGTTCTTTGACAATGTGGACAAAGAATGCTTGACGTCTCTGGAGGAGGATTTCCTGCAGTGGTTTTTCTGTCCTGCCTTTTCTTCACAGCTCTTGCAGTCCTGGTTGCCTCACATATAACTGCACCTTTGCGCAATGATGCACGCCACGAATTTCGGTCTCTGGCTGCAGCCTCCCAGGTGTCATGATGAATTCCAAAAGCATTCAGTGAAATTTTCAGAGTGTCTTTAAAACGTTTCCTCTGGCCACCTTGGGAGCGTTTACCACAACGCAGTTCGCTGTAAAAAATTCGTTTAGGGAGCCTGTGATCTGGCATGCGAGTCAAGTGACCAGCCCAGCGAATCTGATTCTTCATCAGTAGAGTGTGGATACTGGGCATGGATGCTCTTTCTAGGACTTCAGTATCTGGAATCTTGTCTTGCCATTTAATCTTCAGTAGCTTCCTAAGGCAGACTGTGTGGAAGTGGTTTAATTTCCTAGCGTGTCGCTGATAAACAGTCCAGGTTTCACAAGCATATAGCAGTGTGGATAATACAACTGCTTTGTAGACTTTTAGCTTTGTTTGCAGGCTTATTCCAGTTCTGTCCCATACATTCTTGTACAGTCTGCCAAAGGCTGCACTGGCCTTGGAGATTCTTGCATTCACTTCGTCATCGATTGTGGCAGCTTGTGACACGGTGCTGCCAAGATAGGTAAATTTGTCCACAACACTTAGTCTATGATCATTCACTTTGATATTCGGCACAGTGTGATTATTCCCTGGAGCTGGCTGGTACATAACTACAGTCTTCTCCAAGTTGATATTGAGCCCAAAGTTGGCACAGGCATGTGAGAAAGCTGAAACGTTATGTTGCATGTCCGCCTCTGAGTTGGCGTATAGAGCGCAATCATCAGCAAACAGGAGCTCTCTGACTGTGCCACTGTTAATTTTGGTTTTAGCTTTCAGCCTTCTGAGATTGAATAACTTTCCATCCATACGGTAGTTGATGTCTATTCCAATGTCGTCGTTCTCGAAGGCATTCATCAACATGGCTGAAAACATGAGGCTGAACAGTGTTGGTGCCAGGACACATCCTTGCTTCACTCCATTGGTGACAGGAAAGGGTTCAGACAGCTCACCATTTTCCTGTACTCTTGCCTGCATGCCGTCATGAAATAGCCGCACTATTTGGACAAACTTTCGTGGACAGCCATATTTTGCCATAATCTTCCACAGTCCTTCTCTGCTGACTGTATCAAAAGCCTTGGTAAGGTCAATGAAAGTGGAGAACATTTCACAGTTCTGTTCCTGACATTTCTCTTGCAGCTGCCTCGCAGCGAAAATCATGTCAACAGTTCCACGTTCTTTTCTGAAGCCACATTGACTCTCAGGAAGAAGACCTTGATCGAGATGGGCTGTGAGGCGATTGAGAAGAATTCTGGCGAGTATCTTCCCTGCAATTGAAAGCAAGGAGATGCCTCGGTGGTTGTCACAGGATTGGCGGTTTCCTTTACGTTTGTAAAGGTGGACTATTGACGTGTACAGTACTTGCCACAGCGCGACATATAGGTATCTATTGGTGGAGGTTGAGGATTCATTCGGGGAATCGGCCTTGTGCTCCACCCAATTGCTTCTAGGGGTTTACGTTTATAATAAGGTCGTCGCCGTGGTTGTTTCTCGACTTATTCTCCTTTGCCGAACACAGCTCTTTGTAGTTGGACATGCGTATTCACGTCGTTAATTGTATCATAGACTTTACCTTGGAATCGCTGCGAGCCTTAGCAGATTACTTAATTGGCAACATTCGTTCTCTCCTCTGTAAGGCGAAGGATCATAGTATGAAATGCACAAACTTAACATAACGCTGAATCGAGTTCATCTTCTATTGTACTGGCGCAATTACAAATCAGCAGATGCACAGTTATAACATACTTTTACAACACATGTATAAAACATCTCTATCTTCACAACTAGAAAATATTAAACGCCACTATCTAAGGTCATTGCAATCCACGAAACGTGACCTGGTCCGCTCTTGACCACGGTCCAACTCAGAGTGGCCTTCGATGATCCGCTTCGTGTTTGCCGCGAAGCGAGTCCCAGCGTTTTCATACTGTGTGAAAATTGTTCACAAGCGAATCACTTTTCACGATCCAGGTGTCCAAATGGACTTTCCTTCTGAATACTGCCATAACATATGACCCAGCCTAATTCACGTTACGGCAGTACTCACTCAGACAGACAAGAAATAAGCAGAGGAATAGCGGAAATACCAAATGGAATTTCTCAATGGCGTGAGGAGGCCAACTAATGTTGAAGTTTAACTAGACGTGTAATGTGGTTGGTGCTCCTTGAACAAAGCCATAGTAAAAGCCAACTTCTGTGGGGTGTGCTTTGACGGGAACACTATTGATAAACACGACGGGCAGACACATCTGTAAATAACCTCTGGCTGCAGTCGGTCATATAAATACCACAATTATATCACTATACATGCGATTGGTAGCACTGTGAATTATGGCAGACGCTCACATCGAATAGTTATTTCTACTCTACCTATACAATCATTTAGCCCTGTTTGTTATTGAGTACGGCAAAGCAATGCGAAATATTGAAGCGTGTAATAGTGGTAGGTTGCACGGGGTACCCCTATCAAACAAAAACAAACTATCTGAGCGTATGTATTCAAAATTATAACAATAAAATAAATAAAGAACCTTTTTACACGCTTTAAAGCACATTGGGCATACGGTGCTAGATCCATATCTGTATAGACCAATCGACATTAAATGCATGATTGAGTCAGTATATTGCCAGCTGCCTATTCTTACAATGACATTTATTTGTGCCCAATTTAGACTGGTTCCACCAGAAAGCTCATATCAGTTTTGAACATCCGAAACTATATAGCTCCATCCTAATATCCATCCATCCATCATGTGCCATACCGATAAGCGTGGGCGGTCATGTTTCGCCATCTCATGTCGTGGATCAGTTACGTGTTCCTGTCTCGACCATGCCACGTGGCCAAGCCATCCAGGTATTTACTTCTCGGCCTTCCCCTTAGTCTCTTCCCCTCGATTTTGCCAGTTGTTACCAAGTTCTCCAATTCATTTCTTCTCATAACATGCCCAAAAAATTTTGACTGTCTACGTCTAGTGTCTCTAATCAGTTTACGATCTTCATTTGTTTCTTGAAGGACTTTGTTCATTGGTTTTTCTGTCCGTGCATGGTATTCTTTGCATTTTCCCTAGAAACCACATTTCCACAGTCATCCTAACAAAGGTACAGAGAAATGCTCTGGAAAGTCAAGGCCGAGGCGTGAGATTGACCACATCACTCATCTAATGTAGATTGGTCTGTAAGATTGCAGGTCTGCCAACATATACCCAAGCAGTGTAAAAGCGCCCTCGACTTGTTAATTTTCATTAATAATCCGTTTCTAATTTTTCAGGCAACCGGTGCAGAAGGCAGAGGTCTCACATTCTCTTCGGGGGCTATTTGGAGAGAACAGAAACTGGTAACGATGAATATATTTAGATCACTGGGTGTCACCAGAAATATTCTAGTCGAGAAAGTTGCCGATATTGTTGCAGTCAATAACGAAGCCCTGGCGAATTTAAAGGGAGCACCCACCAACATCAATAACATTTTAACCACAAGCATAGCAAATGTGATATGCTCAATCATCATTGGACACCGCTTCAGTACTGACGATGAACAGTTCATTCAATGCTGTGAATATTTCCGAGCAATTGTTGTTGACGCAGAAGGAACAAATATAGTAAATTTTTACAAGTTTTTACGGTACCTGCCTGGTGATATGTTTGGCGTTAAGACAATTGGCGATAAAGCAAAGTTTATTTTGGAAAATTTTGCAGCTCATTTTGTCAAACAAAAAGGTTATCAAGAGTATGATGAGAACAACCTTGACAATTACGTTGCTTTATACATATCTGAAATGAACAAGAAAATAAAATCTGGAGAACCAACCACCATGAATGAGGACAATCTTATCAAAGATGTGTTTGATCTCTTTGGCGCTGGTATGGAGACAATGTCGACCAGCCTCCTATGGTGTGTTCTTTACATGATACATTACCCAGACGTGCAAGAGAAAGTACATCTTGAAATAGAAAAGGAGGTGGGAATTGCTCGGTTACCATCCAATGTCGGACAAGTCCCCGACTTCCCTACTTGAACGCAGTGATAATGGAGGTGCAGCGTATTTCAAGCATCGTGCCGTTAAATCTCACACATTTGTGCAGTGAAAAAGTCACAATCGGAGGTTACACGCTGCCAAAAGGAACACAGATCATTCCGAGCCTTGATTCTATTTTGTTAGATACGAAAATATGGGGTGATGATGCCCATAGCTTCAAACCCGAGCGATTCTTTGACGAGACTGGAAAACTCAGGTGTCCAGAACAGTTTGTTCCGTTTTCTCTGGGAAAGCGAATGTGTCCAGGTGAAGCCATGGCCAAGGTGGAACTGTTCATGTTTTTTGGAGCAATGATCCAGAGGTTCAGATTTATAGCTCCTGATCCATCCTCCCCGCCACCCATTGAAGCACTTTTTGGATTGAATGCCACGCCTGTCCCTTTCAAAGTCAGAGTAATAGATAGAAAGATGACAGCTTAAATTAAAAACCTAAAACATGTAATATCTTTTTCATCTGACGAACGTTTGCAAATACATTGCTTAGATTATTACATTTTATCACTATTGAACTGACAATTTATAAAGATTCAGTTCATCACCTTAATTAATTATACTGCATGCTATCTTTATAGACAATATTAGAAATTCTATGTGGTTTTTGCCGGCTTCGTGGCTTAGAGGTTATGACTTTTCTCCGTAATCTCGAATACTCTCGTCGGTTAACGTGATGACGGTAAGAATCAGCAGTGGTTTGAATCGCATTGGTGAACTTGCGGGGTATGTGAGCCGGCCGCTAAGAAAGCAATGGCAAACTACTGAGCCTAATCTTGCCAAGAAATCGACATACAGCTGAAAGATGCTGGTGCTGACAGCGATGTCCTGTAAAGGATATGCTAAAAAAAATGTTTTTAATTGTGTGCAGTGAGCATTTATCATACAATGAACGGACTTAAGCATACGTCTTGTGTCCCAACTATAGAAACATCCTTTATGATTTGCTAATGGCACCTTGCCGTCTTGACAGTCAATAGTATGTTATATTGTGCTTCAACAAACAAACAAAAAACAGCACAAAGCATGGACTGAATTGTAGAGACCATGTGTTGCCAATGAAGCATAATCCCTCTCTCGTCTTGCTAGTTTACTCCAGAGGAAGAGTAGCACAAATACATCTGGATCAAGACAAGCTATATAAGTTGCCTGATCAGCAAAGTAATGCTCTAGCTGTCCGCCTGTCGGAGTTTCGAGCCTAGACCAGTTGCCAACTAGGCTTAGGATCTAGTCTGTTCTGCCACAACATTTAGTCTTTAGGTTGCATATGCACCGACAATTGCTTCCTCTGATGATGTGAAGGATTCGTTCTACGAGGAGTTAGACTCTGTGATGTAGGCAAATCCAAAATCCGACTACATTTATATGCTCGGTGATTTCAATGCTCGTGTGAGCAAGGACTCGAGTTCCATGGCCAGTAGTGCCTTGGAACATACAACATCGGTCGCATGAATGAAAATGGGCAAAGTCTGCTGGAGCATTGCACCAGAAATGACCTATGTATTACAAACTCCTTTTTTTTTAAACAAAAGAACTGCATAAGGTCACATGGACACATCCAAGGTTCCGGCCATTGGCATCAGCTGGACTTCATCATCACACGGTAGACAACATCTGAACCATACATCATTAACTCGAAGTTACCACAGTGCTGACTGTGATACGGATCATTCTTTAGTCGTTGCAAGAGTTCGACTGAGACCAAAGAGAATCTACACAGCTAAACATAAATCTAACCCCAGGATTAATATTATTAACACTCACGATCCTTAAAAGTGCTTTGAGTTTCAACAGCAACTTGAAGACGCGTTCACTGATACATCAGAAAATTGTACAGTAAGTAAAAAGTGGGGTAAACTTAAGGAAACTCTTTATAAAACTGCCAGTAGGGATTTACGGCACTGTGGATCACAAGAGGCAGGACTGGTTTGCGGCAAACAGTCAGACACTAGCAGTCCCTTGATTGATAAAAAGAAGATAGCTCTCTTAAGAAACAAAGAAAAAACAACGCGTAACACTCTCATTGAGCTGAAGCAAGCTAGGAAGGATGTGCAAAAGGCTGCCAGGCAGTGTGCAAATGATTATTGGATCAAGTTATGTGAGTCCATTCAAATCGCAAGTGATAAGGGAAACATCAGAAGCATGTATGAAGAGATAACGAAAGCCTGTGGTCCAATGACCAACAGAAGTGCACCACTGAAAACCTTGACTGGAGAAATCATCACTGATAAGAAACAGCAGATGGATAGATGGGTAGAGCAATTTAGAGCATTACTCAAGTGAGACAAAACTAGCGGCTGATGCCCTCAACGCCATAGAGACCCTGCCAACTCTTGACCACCTGGACACACTTCCTACCATAACAGAAATTAAGTGTGCTATAAATGAACTTGCATCCGGCAAGGCTTCAGATAGGGATGGGATTACAATAGATGTTATCAGGAGTGGGCAAGACACACTCACTCTACAGATCCACCAGCTAATAGAGCTATGCTGACGAGAAGGACAAGTCCCACAGGATTTCAAAGATTCAAGCATCAGTTATCAGTTATCAGTTGGGGTATCTTCATTGCACTCCGGACAGGTCCTTATGTGCTCAGATCCTCCCCCCCCCCCCCTGCATAAGCATCTGCGTTCGGTGGCTAATAGTGCCAGTTCTGTGTTGGTTAACGAGGCACCTCGTTTTCCCGATGTACCTCTCGTGTCTGGCCGTGCCAATTCTTACTCCCAAGTCTTTCATCCTGGACAGCGATGTGGATTCACTGACGTCAAAGTCTTCTGTTCTCGACATGTCTTTAAGGACGTTAATAACATCGGCACGATCCATGGGCTGGCCATCTGCAGGGGGTGCAGAGCCAGCCAGTTTATCAGCTCGTTCATTTCCCTCGACTCCCGCATGTCCCGGGACAAAGATGAAGGTGACTTTACGGACAACAGACTTCCTCAGCGACTCAGTCCACTGTCTACGTACAGATCCAGCTTCGACCTTCCGAATCATGCTCATTGAATCACTTAGTACACACACGTTGGTATAATGCTGTGCTTCTAGCCATAGGAAAGCCTGTGTTACTGCCATTACCTCCATCGTCATGCTGCTTGTGGGCATAGTGTGGGCACCACTGGATTCTTGGACGGTTCGGCCCGCTGAACGGGCTGTAAATGCCCATGCACTTCTCTGCTTCTTTACAACAGATCCATCTGTATAGATGAGCACTTGGGGGTTGTCTGCGTGTTCATTGATGAGCGCGTTGACCTCTGCATTGACAGTGACAGGATTCTGTTCTCTGCACCGTCTGTCAAGTGTGATAATGCAGGAGAAGGTGCACTTAAAAGCTGGAGGCACAGGCCGGGGTTGATACTGGTAGGACTGCAGACCTGTCTGATGATATCCTCCGCCCGACCCATCCATGATTTGCCCCTCTTTAGCCTGTTGCCCTTTTCTCTGAATATATCTTCATGCAGAGGGTGCTGCTCATCCGCACTTATTTTCAAGTATGCACGAGCTCTCCAGATCTTGATCCTGTGGTTCATTGTCGGGAAGTCAAGGAGGTATCTCATCGCTACACAGCTGGTGTCTCTCGTGCAGCCCAAAATGATGCGCATGGCCTCGTTTTGTACCTTTTCAAGTCTTCCGATCTGTGCAGGGCTGACAGTAAGGATGGCCTGGGCATTCTCGATGGGTGAAAGCACCAGTCCTTCGAACAGAAGTATTAGCAGTCTTTGCTCGATATTGGTAGTCGCCATGACTCTCATTACTGACAAACCTTTTCGAGCTTTCGTTATGACATAATCGACATGATCTCTGAAAGACAGGCTACGATCAAGCCTCACGCCAAGATATGTCATCGACTGGGTTCTACTCAAAATGCTCCCATTCCATTCTCACTGCCGGCAGGTCTGTGTTCACAATATGGTTGTTTAGGGAGAATCATGTAACCGATGCCTTTGCAGGGTTGACAATGGCACTGGCATCCGCACACCATGAGGAAATTCGATCTAGTTCGCCCTGCATATCATTGGCAACCGCCTGTCTATCTCGACCCTGTCGATACACGATAATGTCATCAGCAAATGACAGAGTCCTACCTCTCCCGTCCAACTGTTGTTCAAGCATCATAACGCTGTACAAGAGCAAGGGCGATCGGAGAGACTGTATCAACTATAGGGTTATTTCACTTCTGTGTACTGTTGGGAAAGTATTTGCTAGAATTGTTCTGCGCAGACTTTAAGTCCTAGGAGACCAAGTCTACCCCGAATCATAGTGCGGCTTCCGACAGAACTGGTCTACTATTGATGTGATATTCTCATTGCGCCAAATGCAAGAAAAACGACGGGAACAAAATCAACCACTAATTATTGCTTTTATCGACCTCACAAGGGCATTTGATTTGGTCAGTCGTGAGGGTCTGTTCAAGGCACTAAAGAAAATTATCTGCCCACCAACCCTTCTGTCCGTTGTGGAATCGTTCCACACAGGCATGAAGGGTATATTCAAGTGTGATGGTGCAACTTCAGAAGAGTTTGAAATCAAGAGTGGAGTTAAGCAAGGTTGTGTACTATCCCCCACCCTCTTTGGGATATACTTTTCACTTCTACTGACCATGATGAGATGAGTGATCAGGATGCCGGTATACACATTCACTCACGCTCAGATGGCGGCCTCTATAATGCTCAGAGATTGAAGGCCATGACCAAAATTACGAGGGTACTAATCAGAGAGTTGCTTTTTGCGGATGATGCTGCAGTTACGACCCACTCTGAGTAAGAATTACTACATCTACTATCTGCACTCTCCAATGCTTGTTCTGAATTTGGTTTAACAATTAACAAAAGAAGACACAGATTATGTCACAAGGTGCACATGGGGTACCATTAATCTTTATTGACGACGCCTAACTGGAGATGGTAGACCATTTTACATATCTAGGAACAGAGGTAAATAGCAAATTATCCCTAGATCAGGAAATCAACATCAGGATTGGTAAGGCAGCAACAACAATGAACATGTTAGCAAAAAGAGTCTGGAAGGACTTACTGCCAAAACAAAAGTCCTTGTCTACCAAGCCTGTGTCCTTAGTACTCTTCTTTATGGCAGTGAAACCTGGTCAACTTACTCACACCAAAAGAAACGTTTAAACAGCTTTCATATGCGGTGTCTGCGAAGAATACTTGGTATTAAGTGGCAAGACAAAATCACAAATACTGAAGTATTGGAAAGATCAGGTTGTGTGACGGCGTGTTCCATGCTCTGTCTTCGCAGACTTAGATGGATAGGACACGTTAGGAGGATGGATGATGGTAGAATACCAAAGGACATCTTTTTTGGTAAATTACAGATGGGTAGGAGATCTCAGGGTCGGCCTCTACTATGATACAAATATGTGTGTAAGCGGGACATGATTGATACAGGCATTGATAATGCACATTGGGAAGCAAGTCGCCGCTGAACGTGTTGCATGGAGGCAAATATCAGAAATGGAATAAAGACAAAGGAGAAAATGATTGCCGATAAAGTACACACAGAGCGTGAGAGACGTAATATATTGCATGATGGTGGAAATGACCATGTGTTCACATGCATCCACTGTGGACGAACATTTCCGGCACGAATTGGCCTTATCAGCCACGCTCGCTACCGTCATGGGTTGTAGTTATTAAGCCTTTTTGAAGCACAATGTACCAAACTATCGTCTGTCAAGACGGAAAAGTGCCAATGCTTAATGCATTTTTCCGCACCAGAATAAGGCTTGTACCCTCCCAGTTGCGCTCCTCCGCCTGAAGCCGTTGGCATAATGTGAGGTGTCGGATTTGGTAAGTGCTGCCCAACATTCGGCTCTAACAGAAAGCAGGTACTACCGTCTACTGTCATAAGGTAGCTCTGTCATATCTTTGTGATCAACATTGTATAATAGCAGCGTGTAAAAATCATTCTATTGTCACTGAATATACCAACAAGTATGTAAACCTTTATTACTTTTTTTATATATTATAATATAACACCACATTGTGCATGTTAATTTGTCTACTAGATGTCACATGAACATATTGTGCATGTTAATGTGTCTACTAGATTTCACATGAACATACTAAAGACCACTTTTTTTCTTTATCTCAAGCAAAGAGCGTGGGCAGGGGTCACAAGGAATAAGCTCATGCAACTACACGTGTGGACCCCAGAGAGGGTTATCTGGTCAGTTATCTGGTGTGCACGTTACAAGAAGCGAGGAGGTGGTTGAAACGGTGGTTATAGTACAGAAAATGTTTATGATGGACTCTCAAATTCAGCAACATATAATAGAAATGGGTGTGCCCCTCATGGAGTGGCTTGCGTCGCTCGAAAAGACAACGGTTAACAGTATATGATGGATTATCTGCCCGGAGCATGCCGTTGTGCAAGGAAATATATAGGATGATAGATTGGCTACTGTCGCTCCTTTTGGCGGCAAGCTATATTTGGACAAGTATGATGTAGTAAAGGCTCTTTTGAACTTAGAGGAAAGTGCTGCAAAACAAATAGTGGAGACACAATCTGGAGAGTCTAATTCAGCGGTGGTGAGCAGTGTCTGGACGAAACTCAGTGCGTTGAAGAGAAGGTGGACGTTCGTTAAAACAGGCTGCCACAGGTATCATCAGCATGGGAACTCTTCCTTGAGAATAAAGAAGGTGACAGGGCTAAGCGTGAGAATATCCCTAGGGCAATGATGTTGATTCTAGATGTAATAGTCATTTACATATTTTATCTCACTAACTTAATGCATATTATAATTACAATTAATTGCACCAAGCTAGTCGTATTATGTTACGTTTCGTGTGGTGAAAAGTTCACACTGGTTGATGTTATCAGACACTATTCTTAACACTATGTTGTTGTCACATCAGTGTATTTCTTTCACTTGTATAAATGCAATTGTTTTTCATTTCAATATCCCTCTATAATAATATCATTTGTTATGTTGTCTGTTTTTAATTACTGTCTGTTCTCGTGGTATCTTACATAAATACTAATCTAGACAGTTTGCCTTATTACTGCGAACTAGTACCTAGTGTACTGAAACGACTGGACTAAGCTGTAGAAAAAGCCTTGGGTGGGCTATGAAACAAATGGGACTTCGAATTTATTAAACTGAAACAGTGAGATGCTTTGTGGCTTTGCCTTCAGAGCGCAGTCCAATCATGTTCTCACAACTAAACAAAGATTGAAAACAACCTTTACTGAACAATTCCACCCCAATTATAAACAAATGGGACTTCGAATTTATTAAATTGAAACAGTGAGATGCTTTGTGGCTTTGCCTTCAGGGCGCAGTCTAATCATGTTCTCACAACTAAACAAAGATAGAAAACAACCTTTACTAAACAGTGCCACCCCAATTAGCAGGCTTGGCCATGGGAATGGTATTCCATGGAATGGGATGGGACAGCACACATTTGTATTTCCCATGGGACAGCATGGGACAGTAGCCATGTCATAGTAACTTGATCTACGTCAGAGCTGCCCTTAATTTTGTTTATTGTTTACCTTTTTAAAGCCTTTTATCCTTCTTTTTTTTTTCTTTATATTTTTGTATCTATTCTTTATCTTGTGGTGGGACACCGGATAAATAAATAAATACACATAGCCTTTTATTATATAAGTTTACATGTTGGTGCGTCACCAGCAAAAATAGAAGACATGGTTAAGTCAGTTGTTACTAAGAAGAAAGGGAATGTGGACACCAATAAATGGGCCAATGATTTGATAGCTTTTTCTGAGTCTGTTGTTCCAACTGTTATTTCATTCAGCAAGGATTTAAATCTTTCTTCTGAATCATCTGATGTATGTAAAGTAGCAGGAATTGTGGAACAAAAGCCGAAAAGTGATTTTGACTTATTTTTTGATCGTCCACCAAACAAAGCACTTTAGTTTGATGACCCCAGAAACCGACTGTTGTGCTTCATACACAATGAAGTTTATACCACTGTCAACAGAATTCCTACACAGTTATTAGGCTAGGCTATAACAAAAGCAGCCGGCCGCGAATTCTGGCCATGTGTAAGTGTAGGTGAATGTTTGACTTGATTAGTTATGACACCTTTCATACAAGATGTGTTTCTAACTGGTCATTCGTCCAAGCATACCTGTGCAGTCATTGAGACGCTGTCAGTTTAGATGTGGCGAGCTTGATTCCTTGTGTGCCCATGATTTTCAAATATTCTGACAATTGATGTGTACTCTTCTGCATTGTGCCATCTCTGAGTGTCAATCATTAGATGCGAATTATTTCTATTGTTATTTTAATCTTCTTCCTCTACTAGTTCATGTCACATGACGTTGGTGATCGTCAGCCTTTTGTTTCATGTACCGCCAATAATGTTGATACCGATGTTCTTCCATGACAAACTATTCAGCATCTCCTCTCCCGGTCATCCCTTCCCTCTCTTCCTCTCCAACTTGACGTTGTTATGGCATACGCTAAGTTTCCCCTACTCATTATGTGCCGAAAGAATGCGGAGTGTCTTTTCCTGAAACTATCTTTCATGTGAAGATTCAGTACGTTCAAGTACTCCCAGCTATTTACAAGACTGGAAGGGAGGGGTGGGGCCGCACCTGAAAAATAGTCCCCCTTATAGTAGAAAAGTAGAACTGGTAATCTTTACTGGAACAAAATACCTAAGTGGGACGATTGTTTGGAGAGCCGAGGATGCACGAATAATTCGTTTCAATCCTATTAAATATTAACTCAGGGAGGTCCCATGTATGAACTGTTAGACATTCACGTCTTCTGCGGGAAGGGGCACTCCTGCTGAAAAGGGGCTTCAATATAAGCCAGAGTGGTTGTGGTGGTGATGATGGTGGTGGTGGTGGTGGTGGTGGTGGTGGTGGTGGTGGTGGTGGTGGTGATGGTGGTGATGGTGGTGGTGATGGTGGTGATGGTGGTGGTGGTGGTGGTGGTGGTGATGGTGGTGGTGGTGGTGGTGGTGGTGATGGTGGTGATGGTGGTGGTGATGGTGGTGGTGGTGGTGGTGGTGGTGGTGGTGGTGGTGGTGGTGGTGGTGGTGGTGGTGGTGGTGGTGGTGGTGGTGGTGGTGGTGGTGGTGGTGGTGGTGGTGGTGGTAATAGTAGTAGTTAAATTAACACTAAGTGTTATTTGATCATACGATAGGCCTCCACCAAGAATATAGCTGATAGCCAAATCCAGCTTCATTTTGGTAGCGTCATTCTACCTTAATTCTATTAAATACAAAATGTTAGGTAATAGTAGCTCGTGCGAAAAGATGAGGCATACTAAACACGGACACAGTGTACATACATACCTTACAACAGACTCCATAAAGGTGAACATAACACGGAAAGTGAAAATCTCCCATAATAAGAGACAATCAAGCAATATATAATATGAATAACGAAGACACAAACAATAGATTACACGATTTATTGTCTGGCATATTTCGCTGCATCTCGTCAGGTACATACTGCAGAATTCACACAACATAAAGTGAAATAACTAGATACTTCCTTTAAGCTTAAATATACACATGTTCGCACAATAATGTCGATTGTATACCACGGTAATTTTAAATTGACTAACATGTCTTTCTGCTTGCACAAAGCCAGCTTATGTAGGTTAATCATTATGGCTTCTGCAAACTTTAACAAGCGACTACTTTGTGTGTTGAACAACACACGGAAGGCACTGTCTCTCTCGATCACATGACCGCTGTCCAGCACTTGCCTCGCGATCGATGAAGTGGGAATGTTCCGGTGTGTCGGCCTACCTAGGCTACAATTGCCGGTGTGTAGTATCTTGTCAATCCAGTTAGGAATGTGTTCAACAACCCTGCTGTGTAACTGCCGCTCCGTTCTGCCGATGTAGGTGGACTCGTACCTGCATGTAAATTGGTAAATACAATTGGATTTGGCGTACAAAGCTACAGGTTATTTTACTGCTGGGGTAGGGAATCGGTGTGGTTCTGTAGCCTGATAACTGAGTTGCAGCACAGAATGTTCGGCCGACACTGTAATGAGCCGGTCCTGTAGGACGTTGCATTACGTCATCCCCTCGGAAGGTTAGCTGGATGAATACCTTGAGTTTAGGAACTGTACTTTCATCGGGTTTTGGTTTGGGCTGTTGGCAGTGGCGCTTTATAAATCTTGTGGAGTACTCATTCAGGTTTAAGGCATTCTTCAAAGTTTCAAATTCCTCTATCAGTGTGTCCTGTGTGCATATCTACCTAGCACGGTCAAACAGGGTTCATACTAAGCCCCGTTTGTACTGGACAGGTGTGAAGCTCTGAAAATTTAAGTATTGGCCAGTCCATGTTTCTTTGCGGTATACCGATCTTTGAATTGTGCCGTCTGCTCTACGTCTCATTAGGATATCCAGAAACGGCAACGCTTCATGTGTTCATGTTTCATATATATATATATATAAGTTATCACTTCGGGTATCGTCATTGCACTTCGGACAGGTCCGTAAATGCTCAGATCCTCCCACCAGCATATGCACCAGCGTCCGGTGGCTAATAGTGCCAGTTCTGTGTTGGTTGACGAGGCCCCTCATTTCCCCGTGTCTGGCCGTGCCAATTCATACTCCCAAGTCTCTCATCCTAGACAACGACGTGGATCCATTGACGTCAAAGTCCTCTGTTCTCGACATCTCTTTAAGGATGTTAACAACATCGGCGCGATCCATGGACTGGCCATCTGCAGGGTATGCAGAGCCAGCCAGTTTATCGTCTCGTTCATTTCCCTCAATAAACATAAGTGTTCTAGGGCACACAAAAAACGACGTTTCGATTATATACATCTTCATCAGGTATGGTACAACACAAACAGGTCTAAGGAAAAAATAATAGATTATAAAATAATACTGAAACACAACTCCTACATTGTCAAGAAGGCACAAAAATTGGGTTTAGTTCGGTTTTGAAATGTGCTCTTTTTCTTCAAAGGCTGAGTCCAAAGCAGCTGTAAAGGTGCCATATCAGAAATTTCTTGCCAAAGGTATGCAAACGGCCAGATGTGAATATATAGAGGGAAGTCAGCATAAACATCTGTATTGATTCCCACTGGATGGACGCATACCAGAGAATTAAGTAACTGACTTTCAATTTTAATTTTACCTTACTTCTGCACCATCTTAAATTGAATATTTCCGAAAGATACTTTTAGGATTCTGAATGTCATATTCACGTGTGCAATCTTCTGTGTCAGAGGCTGGTGTAGTACACATGGACCAGTGATCTACAGTGACCGGATGTCTCTGTTGTCATTATCCGCGTTCTGCGTGGATGGGTCAAGCCGAAGACATTCTTCAACAGGTGTGTTTACTTGAGGACTTAGAACCTGGCGAGGAGTGGGTGCAAGTGCCAACAGACTTATGCACATCCTTTTCAGTTTGCATCCAACTAGATAGAAAATGCAGACAAGAAAATCCGGCTGCTGTGGAGGCTGAAGTACAAGCGTTGATTTTCGAGAATTCGCTAGACAGTGACGCGGTCATCTACACAGATGGGTCGGTCGTCCGACATGTGAGAAGCTCATGGGCCTTTACAGCTCGGGCCGGAGGGAGAATTGTGAAGGAGGACTCTGGTGCTTTCACTGAAACCACAAGTAGCCTGACCATGGAAGTCATGGCAGTAAGTAAAGCAATAACATGGCTCGAGACACAGACATTCACTAGGGCTTGTTTCCTTAGCGACTCAATGAACATGATCAAGAGGATAGAGGAGGGGTCGATCCGAAGAGAATAGTTGCTGCCTCTGGAGCGGTCTCGGCTGACAAAGATTAGTTTCATCTTCGTGCCAGGTCATGCGGGAGTACAAGGAAATGAGCGGGCTGACAAGCTCGCAGGTGAGGCTACTGTGGAGGGCGGACGCGCCATGGACCAGGCTGACATTCAGAATGCTCTACGAGAAGTGAGACTTTTGCAAGAACCAAGTGATGACTGTGAATCTACAACAATGGCCAGACTGCGAGAGCAGCAAATTAAAAGAGGGGTGGCCAAACAAGAACACTACGCAGGAAGCCAAAGAAGATTGATAAACCAACACAGAACTGGCGTCGTTAGCCGCTACACGCTGCGGGATTTGCTGAGGAGGGGATCCGAGCACTTATGGACTGAATGGTCCGATGTGCAACGAGGATGATCTGTCGACTAACTAACTAACTAACTATCCGCGTTCTTCACATTTGAGATCTCTGAGGTCATTCAGACTGTTGGGAATCACTGCTTCTACCAAAGCAATGAAAGTGATAATCGTACAGGTATTTAATGACATCAACCAGAAAAGGGAACGAAAACGTTGCTATTGTTCGCGGTGTCTGCTTATATCAGTTCTCTTGGCATTCTCCTTTGAATATTGCAGGTAACGGTAATCCAACCAATCCATGTGTTCTGTGGTGAATCATGACATACGACCTGGTTATATACTACTGTCTCTCCAATTCCAATTCCAATTTCAAAAACAAAAATTCCAAACTCGGTCTCGTTCAACCTGCTTCTTTCGGCCGTGGTTAGAGTTGAGATCCGTGGTTTTTGTGGGTTTATTCACCCTGATTCTTGTCTGTCTTACGAGTGAGTCCTATCTCTGACTAATTATGTAAGCGTTTGTGTCTGTGACGTCAGCTGGGGAGTTGGTCGGCGAATTGTCCTTTGCGCTAGTCTCCTCTTATGGTTTGTTTGGTTAGTGAAGGCTCCTGGCTCATCTGGCTTGACTGGTTGCAGTCTTTATAAGGACTTTTTATTTGGTCTTTTTGCCTCCTTGTTTGTGTATTGTCTGTAGAAGCTTTCCGGTGTTTTCATTTTCCTCCTTGCGCCTTTTTTCACTTACGATTTTG
>JACEFZ010023557.1:0-21329 GCA_014155875.1 Cepaea nemoralis
TTTTTTTTTTTTTTTGGGGTGTTTGGGGGAAAAGGGGGGGGGGGGGGGGGGGGGGGGTTTTGGGTGTTTGTGGGGGGGGGGGGGGGAAAAGGGGGGGGGGTTTTGTTTTGGGGGGGGTTTTTTTTTGGTGGTTTTTTGGGGGTTTTTTGTTTTGGGGGGGGGGGGGGTTTTTTTTTTGGGGTTTTGAAAAAAATTTTTGGTTTTGGGGGGGGGGGCCCGGGTTCCCCCGAAAATTTTTTTTGGGGTTTTTTTAAAAAAAAACCCCCCCCCCCCCAAAAGGGGGGGGAAAAAACAAACCCCCCCCAAAAAAAGGGGGAAAAACCCCCGGTTTAAAAAACCCCCCCCAAAAAAAACCTAAAAAAAAAACCCCCCCCCCCAGCCTTTTTCCCAAAACCCCGGAAAATTTTTTTTTTCCCCCTTTTTCACCCAAAAAAAAAAAAAACCCCCCCGGGGGGAAAAACCCCCGGACCAAAACCCCCCCCGGGGAAAACCGGTAAAATTCCCCCCCCCCCCCCCCCCCCCCCCCCCCCCCCCCCCCCCCCCCCCCCCCCCAAAAAAAAAAACAAAAACAAACTTGGGTAGTTTTAAACCTTAAAAAACCCCAGCTCACAGTGTCGCGCCTTCCCCCCCAAAAAAAGGGGGGGCCCCCAAACCCCTTTTTTTTTTTGGGGGGGGGTTTTTTTTTTTTCCTTAGGGCCCCCCCAAAAAAGGGGGGGTTTTAATTTTTTAAATAAGTTTTGTATAAAGTTGTGTGGTTTTTTTTCTTCGCGTGTTGTATGAATTTTTTATTAACCTGGCGGTGTTTGGTGGGTTTTCGCGCGTGTTTGTGAAAATTTTATAGGATTGTCTGGGATTTATTCTTGCGCGTGCGTGCGTGGGGTCTTATTAGTATTCGGGGTTTTTTTTGGGGTTTTGCTTGGAAATATAATATATATAATATATATATATATATATATATATATAATATATATATATATATATATATATATATATATAGAGAGAGAGAGAGAGAGAGAGAGAGAGAGAGAGAGAGAGAAGAACGAACGAACGAAGGAACAACAAGGGTTAAGAATTGGTCACGCAGGTCCTTGTCTGACATTCTGCACTTTTTCTCTATTTCCTCTCATACATTCTTTCATTCAACATCACTTATGAAGCTAATCTTTGACAACAAAAGAACAATAAGCATTAAAACATAAACAATAATATTCACTGAGGCAATGTTTCACATGGGCATTATAAATACCCAAGGAAAGGTGTAACGTGCCATACATATGGGAATGTTTATTGACTAGTTGTCGTTTGAGATAATTTACCATAATTATTGTTGTGTTCTTTTTTATTTATGGGGGACTGTAGTCTGTACTAAGGTAGTGAAGAAATAGGTAGAGATAGCGAGTTTCAGAGTTTAAAAAAAGTACCTAAAGGAAACTTTTTCACGTGTTATGTGATATATGCATAATGTACGTGATTGTGTTGGGTGAATGCTGTGGTCAGTAGCCGTCTTCACTTCCAAAGGTATGTCCTGGTGCACATTTTAGGCTGGGTCGACCTGAGAGCCCAGGTCAGGGTTACAAATCAGCTTCTATGCGAATTTGAACCCTTGCTCACCAGGTCGGCAGGCGAACGTCTAGATACAACACGCGGAATCCGGGAAAGTGAGTGCATGCGAAAAATAGACAGCGAGAAATAGGCAGCGAGAAATAGGCAGCGAGAAATAGACAAATATTCAACACATACACACAACACACACACACACACACGCACACTCACACACAGAGGGAGAAGGAGGGAGAGACAGATGGAGAGACACAGAGAGACAAACAACACATACACACAGACGGAGGGAGACTGATGAGAGAGATGGAGAGACAAATAAATATTGAGAGAGACAGCAAGACAGAGAGAGGCAGAGGGGTAGATAGAGGGATAGAGAGACAGACAGATAAATAAAGAGAGAGACAGAAAGATGTAAAGAGAGACAGAAAAAAACACTGGGAGAGACAGAGATAGAGAGGGCAGAGGTAAAGTATAAATGCACACACACTGAGCGAGAGAGTCATGGAGAGAAAGAGAGGTATTTAGAGAGAGAAAGACAAAGATATATATATATATATATATATATATATATATATACATATATATATATATATATATATATATATATAGAGAGAGAGAGAGAGAGAGAGACAGACAGACAGACAGACAGACAGACAAACACACACACTGAAAGAGACAGTGAAATAGAGAGAGAAGTACAGCTGCTCTAATAAGAAGCAACCTTTGCTCTGTGTGATCTATCTTGGTCTCACAACTTGACAGAACTGGGTTCGTGGGCACACGAGGAAGTGGCCACTGAGCAAATATCCATAGGTCAAATGTGGCCAGAGAGATGAGAGCATCGGCCAAAGTTCTCCAAGATGCCTTACGACCCGCCATTGTGACCTCAGACTCCGTGATTAATGTAGAACAATTCCTGCCCTCCCCCCCCCCCCCCCCCCAATCCCCCCCCCCCCCACACACACACACTACATAATAGTTAAGTAAGTTGCATGTCCCTTTACAGGACGTCGCAATCAACAGTAGTATATGTTGTCTGTTTGTGATGTATTTAGAACCATTCCTGCCCCCCCCCCCCCCACACACACAAACACACACACACACACACACACACACTACAGAATAGTTAAGTGAGTTGCGTGTCCTTTACAGGACGTCGCAATCAACTTTAGTATATTTTGGCTGATTGTGATTTACTAGGCAGTATATACGTTCACTAATGTGCCCTTGATTTCTGAACCACCGACGCCTCATACCATGAAAATCAACGCATCGAAATCTGCTTCCAAACCGACCTCGACTCGGTATGTCGGAGAGATGTGTCAGGCGTTCACTGGCCCTAGCCGGTGCTACGGTGTTGGTGCAGTCTTGTGATTCTGTTGTCCAGACATTGTGAGTGGGCCGGCGGTACGGTGTTCGGGAAGATGTGTCGCTCTGTTGTCCAGCTATTGTTAGTGGGCCGGTGCTACGGTGTTGGGGCAGATTTGTGATTATGATGCGCAGACATTGTGAGTGGGCCAGTTCTAGGGTGTTGGGGCAGATTTGTGGTTCTGGTGTCCGGACATTGTGAGTAGGCCGGTGCTACGGTGTTCGGGCACCAACTGGACTAGCTTCCAGTGTGACTTCAATGAAGGAAGTAGGACCTCTAATAGATAGTTTCATGTGAATTGAGGACGACCTTCAATCAATCAATCAATCAATCAATCAATCAATCAATCAATCAATCAATCAGCTGGTCGGTTTATCGACAAGTCATTTAATCGGTCAGCCAATCAATTAACCATTTATTTAATCAACCAAAATATAATCAATCAATCAACTAATTAGTCAATCAGTCAATCATTTAATCAATCAACCAGTCTATTATCCATTAGTTAATTAAACGAGTAGTTAATCAGTCACTCATCCAGTCAGTCAATGGAATAATCGTTAATCAGTCAATAAATGAATCCTTCAATCAGTTTATGAAACAATCCTTTATTATTATTATTTTTGGGGGTGGGGGGGGGGGGGGGGGGTGGGGGGTATGTCGTCCCCCCCCCCGCTCGCTTGCTTTGAACTCAAGCATCCCGGGAAGGTTAACCCGGTCAACAAATGCCTGCAGAAGTCGGATGTGTCGGCCTAACGGCGCAAGAACGCAGCTCTGCTGTAAACAGGCACAACGCAATCACGTCCGGAAAGAAAAAAAAAACTCCGGATGAACGCAGAAGAAGAAGAAGAAGAAGAAGAAGAAGAAGAAGAAGAAGAAGAAGAAGAAGAAGAAGAAGAAGAAGAAGAAGAAGAAGAAGAAGAAGAAGAAGAAGAAGAAGAACTCAAGCATAGTCTAGGCACACTACTTCTAGTAGTGCTGGACTGAATTTTGCGCGTGTATTAGCTTTCCCTCTTAACAGTGTCCCTCGCTATCAGGCGAACCCACTCCGACTTCAGAGGCACTTGTAATTTACGTCACCAACGATAAGTCAACATTTTAGTCTAACTGTCCGGTGTCGGGGTCTAACCTCTGACCTCGGTATCAGCACACGGGATGTTTACGAACCGCCCTCCTTATCCATTCGACCATGCTCACCTGCCAATCCTTTAATTAATCTATCAATAAAATTTCGCTACATGCATTCTGCCTTTCATCATTCAGCTACGTGCTCTGCTCAGAGAGAATCGTGCAATTAAACTCATTCCTCAGCAAGCTTACACTATGTATTGCTTTATTCGTTGCAATGTTGCATAGTATATTTTATCTGTGATCCTTAAACCGTTGCAATGATGCACAGTATATTTTATCTGTGATCCTTTAACCGTTGCAGTGTTGCACAGTATATTTTCTTTGTGACCCTTAACCGTCGCAATGTTACACAGTATATTTTATCTGTGACCCTTTAACCGTTGTAGTGTTGCACAGTATATTTTCTTTGTGACCCTTTAACCGTTGCAATGTTACACAGCATATTTTATCTGCGACCCTTTAACCGTTGCAGTTTTGCACAGTATATTTTCTTTGTGACCCTTTAACCGTTGCAATGTTACACAGTATATTTTATCTGTGACCCTTTAACCGTTGCAATGTTACACAGTATATTTTATCTGTACATGTATTCCTTTAATCGTTGGAATGTTGCACCGAATATTTATTCCATGTTCTTGTAATCGTTGCAATGTTGCACAGTATATTTAATGAGTATTCCTTTAATCGTTGCAATGTTACACATTAAATTATATGTGTATTCATTTAATCGGTGCAATGTTTCACGGTATATGTTTTACGTGTATTGCTTTAATCGCTACAATGTTGCAGTATATTATATGTGTATTCTTTTAATCGTTGCAATCATGCGCAGTATAGTATATGTGAGTAGTATAGTATGTTGTTTACGGGCCCCAGATTCCGGAGCCAGCTCCGGAATATTTCTCTCTATAGCCTCTATGTGACGTCACGCGCTCCGGTGAAAAATGGATCCGGATTCTCAATCCGGATCCAAAGGGGTATAACTCATGTTTGGTCTTATTACATCCCTTTAAAAGCCGGTGATCGGTGTGTGTGCGTGCGTGTGCGCGGGCGGTCGGTGTTCGAATCCAATAAAAGGTGTACCGTCGCTGGGTAGGTGTTTATTATTAGTCATGGATCCGAGATGGAAACATCCTTTTACGGCTTTGATTGCGGGGCCAACGGGGAGTGGAAAATCCGTCTTTGTACAAAAGTTCCTGACTCATCTTCCAGACATGATCGAACCTTTGTCAGAGGAAGTTATATGGTGCTACGGAGAATGGCAACCCCTGTATGAGACTATGAAGGGTGTCGAGTTTAACGAAGGTCTACCGGATATGGAAAAATGGACAGGCGATAGACGTCGACTAGTGGTGATAGATGACCTAATGTCCGAAATAGATGAAAGAGTGACTAAACTATTTACTAAGGGTAGTCACCATCGCAACCTCAGCGTTATGTATATAGTCCAGAATCTCTTTGGTAAGAATAAAGAACACAGAACCATCAGCTTGAATTCGCATTACCTAGTGGTATTTAAGAACCCTCGAGACGGATCGCAGATTACCAATCTGGCCAAACAGATGTACCCCGGTCGCGTGTCATATGTCCAAGAGAGTTTTAAGGACGCGACAGCGGCTCCACACGGGTATTTGCTCTTTGACCTTCGACAGGAAACACCAGATCAGCTCCGTTTACGAAGCAATATTTTCCCCGACCAGCGTCAAGTCGTCTACGTGCCCAAATAGTATGTCCAACCGGGTGAAACGTCACGGGGCCATGCTGCGATTCTTGGGTGAGGCGAAACCAGCTGCCGTAAAAGCCGTAATTAAAACAGCGTCCCCGGACCTCGTCCAATCAATTTGCGAATGCTGTCACAATGTATTAAAAGGTAATGTTCCACTGACACCGGTTCAGAAGAGGCGACTGCAGCGGACACAAAAACAGGCTGAGAGCGCTCACGGGTAAGAAACTGTCTACCAAGAAACGGAAACAAATCTTGCAACAAGGTGGATTCATAGGTGCTTTATTAGGTCCCATTCTTAACGTGTTGAAAGGCGTCGTGGGTTTGTAATGAAGAAAATGATCTTGATCGACCCCCGGCTGCTGGAAAAACCCTATGTACCACCCGACACACTAACCGATAACTTGCGTGACCTGGACCAGCAAATGCAACAAGTCCTGGAAACCGAAGATCTACCACCGCGGGAAAAAGCCCGAGTGTATCAGCAAACCTTGCAGCGTTATCTGAATCGACTCGATCAGTACAGACATAAGTCCTTAGGCACAGTGGATATCAATGAACCGCCACCGATACAAAAACCAGAAGTCAGCGTTTTACCGGCCTCAGTAGCCGAGACACCCGCTCAGCCAACACCCATTCAACCGACTAAAAGTCAAGTTGTCGAGACCACACCACCGTACAGACTTAGGCGAAGTAAGAAGAAGAGTAGGATACCCACGCCCAAGTGGGAAAAATGGCCGCGCAATTAAGAAAGTATTACTACGACCCGAAGAAACCCGGAGCCTATGGTGGGGCTGCCGCCTTAAAAAGGCAAAGTCAACTGAACACTAAAAAGATAGAGGCTTGGCTACGGCATCAAGATACGTATACTTTACATAAACCGATCCGTCGTCGTTTCCAGAGACGTCAAACCATAACCGGTGGTATAAATCAGCAGTTTCAAGCCGACTTAATAGATATGAGACAATTACAAAGATACAATGATGGGATGTCGTACCTAGTGACGTGTCTTGACGTGTTTAGTAAATATGCTTGGGCCATCCCGATCCAGAAGAAGACGGGGAAAGCGTTAGTGGAGGTCGTGGGTAAAATTTTTGCCGATAGACAACCGTTAAATTTTCAGACTGACAAAGGGTCAGAATTTGTCAACCGGACCTTCTTAACATTTCTGAAAGACCGAGGTGTGCATTTCTTTACGACCGAGAACGAAGACGTTAAAGCCGCCATAGTGGAAAGATTTAATCGAACCCTTAAAGAAAAAATGTGGCGGTATTTCACCAAGACCAACACACTTCGCTACGTAGACGTGATAGATAAGCTGATCCGCAACTACAACTTTTCGTATCACAGAAGTATTCGCATGGCGCCCGTGCAAGTCAACTACAGCAATCAAGAAGAGGTGTGGAATAATATGTACCAGAAGACAGTCGCCTCAAGGAAAGTTCATTTTACAGCCGGGGATCGGGTCAGGTTGGCTCAACCCAAACAACCTTTTAAAAAAGGGTATACACCCTCGTGGACAGAAGAACTTTTTACCGTCAGTCGTATAAACCAGACCAGTCCGGTGACATATGTGCTAAAAGACGATTCGGGGGAGGAACTACGAGGCTCATTCTACCGTGAAGAGCTTCAAGCAGTTGGAGATAAGCAAGTGTATCGGGTCGAAACAGTCTTACAAGAAAGGCCCAGGAGAGGTGGTGGTAAAGAGTATTTAGTGAAATGGTTCGGGTATAATTCGTCATTCAACAGTTGGGTCTCAGACCTAACCAGATACCGAGACTAATGGAAGAAACTAACGGGGAGACTACGGTATTGAACCCACAAATTAACTCACCCAGCGAAAGAACCTCGTTCTGGTGGATGTTTGGAGAAGCGAATACCGCGGCTAGAGATTGTCTTCTTCTGTCAGATGGTAGTTATATACACCATCATTGGCGTTTCATTATTCAATCTGTCTCGAGGCAGCGTCGACGCACCCGAGGGCAAGTTGTGGATCGCACTTCTAAGCAGTTGTCTGGGGTACATGTTACCTAATCCTAAATTATGAGTTTCTACGTGACATTACCGAGCAATGCTTCGCCGAATATGTTTCCCACTAACACTCCAGGTCACTATTTCGTCAAGTTACCGCAGACTATTGAGGTGAGTCAACATTACGAAGTGGGTCTGGCCGAAATTCAATTTCCTAACTACTACTGCAATGTGCTAGAGCATGAAGTGTGGATAAGATACGCCTCACCAACCAGAGGAAATTCCAGAAAACTGTGTCCCCCAGGCCTATACAGCTCACCAGAAGCTTTTATAACGGAGCTGAATCGACTAATGAAAGAGTACGGAGGTAGATGATCAGACGCGAGTCAGATTCTATTTCGACAAGGTTTCAAAGAAAGTCATAGTGAAAATATTCGAAGTGGGGGCCGTGGCTATATTTAGCGAAAAGTTGAAAGATATATTAGGGCTTCACTCCTCGAAGATATCGCATGCCATCCCAATAATGGAAGGCCAAGTGGCGGTAGATCTGAATAACGACCTGCAAAATATCTACGTCTACTGCGATCTCATAGCGGCAAGACCAGTCGGAGACGCCATGGTCCCACTACTAAGGACAGGTCCCTATCATGAATCAGCTCTCGGCCTCAGTGTTTCGCGCCTACGACAAACCTCAATATGTACCATTGAGTCTGTACTCCTTCGACACGGTGGAAATACTTTTAACCACCGATACGGGCACAAAGATTTCATTCACTACCGGAACTTCAGTGCTGACGTTACATTTTCGCACTCGGAAACATTCAGACCTAGAATAATGGTGAAATATGTGGCGTTACGTCGAAATCCCAGACTGTACGAAGACTTTTACTGTAATCAAGCTGGACATGGCATGCCGGTGTTTGTGGGTGGTCGGAGTCAGAGAGGACGTGGTATCGGTAGTTTCTTCAGTGGACTCGGTCGCACGATTCTACCCTGGTTAAAGACCGGTGGTAAGGCCTTACTCAGAGAAGGTGTTGGTACGGGTCTGCGAGTGGCCCAAGATGCTTTAGCTGGCAGGAACGTTGGAGAATCCTTTAAAGAGCATGCCAAACAAGCCGGTCAGCGTCTACTGCAAGGAGCGGTCGATCACGTTAGCCAATCAGGTAGTGGTATTAGAAGAAAGAGACGACCAGCGCCACCCGGAGAACCCAGTAAACGTATAAAACTGACCCCCGCACCCCATCGAGTTCATAAGAAAAAGAAGCCACAGCACTCGGATATATTCACATAATGGCTCTGATTCACCCCAACTCTTGCGAGTGTCTTCATTCTGGTTTGGATCTGTTTAGCGTACCACCTACGCAAACGGCGGTAGAAGAGGGACAGTGTGTGGAGATACACCCACTCGCGTCTCTAGCTCCAGGCGCACCTATAGAATTTGTTATATCTGGTGCCAGTGAAGAGTATCTGGATCTGTTTAACACTTTCTTACACGTCAGAGCTAAAGTCACACTACCCAATGGTGACAATCTACCACCCACTGCCGACGTCGTTCCGGTCAACTATTACCTCCACAGTCTGTTTTCTCAAGTAGACGTCTCACTCAACGACACGCTAATCACCCCTAGTGAAAATACATATCCGTATAGAGCCTACATGGAAGCTACGCTAAACCATGGTGAGGAAGCCAAGAAAAGTCATCTCTCGGCCGCCCTTTATTACTATGATACAGCCAAATTCCTCGATGACGTGCAAGGCGATAACAACAAAGGACTAAAAACACGACGTCAACTAGCCAGCGAGAGTCAAGAAATAGATATGATGGGTCGACTACACGCCGACATTTTTGTGCAAGACCGCTACATGATAAACGGTGTGGATGTGAAAATTAAGCTGACTCCGTCCAAAGCCACTTTTAACCTCTTGGCTCCCGATGGGGCACTGGGTTATTCATCCATTATAACATATGCCACGCTGGTGGTTCGTAAAGCCAGACTGAACCCGGCCATCGCTCTCGCCCACGAGAAAGCCTTGATGAGAACCAACGCGAAACTACCGATCAAGCGCGTGGCGCTAAAAACATTAGCTATCCCCCAAGGAATGTTATCTCATACCCAAGACAATCTGTTTATGAGTCAAACACCCACTCGCATCGTGATTGGACTTATTACATCATCAGCTTTTAACGGTGCCTACAACAAGAACCCATATAATTTTCAAACCTTTGGACTGACGTATCTTAACGTAACTGTCGATGGACGATCTGCCACCAGCAAACCCTTAACCATGGACTTTGAACGTAATCAATACGTACGAGCCTTTTTTGGTACTAATCTAGCCATGGGTCTGGTGGGTAAGGACGCCGGTAATTCAATTGACTATACACAATATAAACAGGGTTATACTCTGTATGCCTTTGATCTGAGTCCCAGTTTACTGGACGGAGACCAGTTTGAGATGCCGAGGACAGGACCTCTAACACTAGAATTTAAGTTCAACACACCCACCCCAGAACCATTACAAGTTATCGTCTACGCCGAGCACGACGGGATAATTGAAATTTCCAAGACCAGACAAGTGCTAACAGATTACGCCTCATAATGAACACAGAACAGATTACCAGAATACTACTAGCTGATACGTGTGTGCGTCGGTTACAGGTTAGAGTGTGCGCTCGAGATCAGTTACCTAGACACCTAGATAGAACCAGAGCTGCGGCGTTTGTCGTAAACACTGACCCCAGCGATAAACCCGGTTCCCACTGGATCGCCCTGTATTATGATGGCTCAGGCAAATGTGAGTACTTTGATTCGTTTGGTCTGCCGCCGTTACACGACGACCTCCTCAAGTTTATAGACCATCACTCAGACAGACCACTTATGTATAACACACGTGTGTTACAAGACGTATTAAGTAACGCCTGTGGCCTCTACGCTATCTATTTCATCATGATGAAAGGTCGTGGAGCGAGCCTGATCCGCATTCTCCGGCCCTTTTCAAACAAACAATGGTTCAACGATCGGGTAGTAGGGCGCTTAGTCACGCCATACATAAAGCCAGGTGACCGTAACATGTTACGCTTGACGTAAAACTAGCTGACACCTACACAAAGCAAGGTGACCTTAACATGAGACGCTTGAACTAAAACTAGCTGAAACCGGTTTACGCTCAAACACTAGTATATATAAACCCGCGGTCGGTAACAGTAATTCATTCCGAAGATGACTACCGAACTCAAGACTGTGCCTGATAACTGGGTCTACATGACTCGTGGTGGTGAGACCGTTAGACCCGTGGGCGCTGGTGTCAAGGCAGTGTTTGTCTCATCCTATAGAGGAACGACCACGTTACACATCCGTCGCTTCTTTGGTGAATCCGAGAACAAGTTTCCAACCAAGATGGGGATGACACTCAGTCGGCAAGAATTTGAGCAGTTAATAGCTATGCAGAGTGAGATTATCGCTGACTTTGATCGACTCAGCCAAGTTAATCAAACCAAACCAGTTAAACCAAATCACCAACTGTCTTCAAGATATTCACCCCATTCCAGTCATCAACAATGTACCGTGTGCTACCCCAGTCTTTCAAGCAAGCTACAACAACCAGATGTTTGATGTATCCGACAGCCAAATGTTTGACGCCTCCTTTGACTACAATACTCAGATGTCAGCCCGACAAACAGGAGACCAACAGCCAGCCTCTGACTACACGCCATGTGACCGATATTTACCAGGTTACCAGCCAGCCTACTCAGACAATTGTATTCCAGAGAAGAAGATCAGAAAAAACAAACCACGTGTCTAGATCTTTATTAAATAAAAAAGAAAAAAGAAAACATTTTTGTTGTGGTGTTTAAACTATATGTTTTGTACTTGTCTCTGTTCGGATTTTGTACTGGTGTATACGAAATTGTCTCTGTATTCCATTGTGATTTTGTTTCTTGTCACTGTGCCATTGTGTGTTACTTGTGTTTGTGAATTTGTTATTGTCTCTCTGTGCATGTATCAAGTCTTCCACAGATAAAATTGAGTCTCTCACTACGAGAACGACATGAATACCAGGAAAATCAGAAAGAGGAAGAAACAAGAACTACATATAAAAAAGAAAACATGAAAACAAGATAGGAAAAACAAGACAGCTGCATACCAGTACACTAAAAAAGAACCAACAAACACCGTTTAATAATAGTATTTTTTATTTTTTCATAAATCTCGACAGTGATATTATGTCCCTCACACAAAACATATTCATAAGACAAGTGACATTATGTTCACACAAAACATATTTATGATACAATTACATACAGTTCACATAAAAGTATTTATGATCAAAATTTACAGACAATTCGCATAAACATAACGTTATTCATGCTAAAATGTAGACAGAAATAAAATTATTCATTGATTCAAACAATATTCATAAGACAACTGCCATGGCGTTTACAGTGACCACCGTGAAATACACATATGCTATTAGTAGAAAACAGGATTACAAAACTATGTACATTATATACACTAACATTAGGCATATCTGAAATGTGTGACCAGAGAAGGTCTTGAAAACAAGGTGTATTATATGTCCTAATGGTGAAGTGGTGACGTTGTCTTTGTGTAACTGGCGTTTTATGTAAAAATAGGATAATGATTGTCTATGTTGTTCGTATGTGTAGACCGAGGAAGCCTGTGTTTTGAAGCCTACGTTTGTCCCACCGGCTGCTGTCTGTGTGTTGAGTACGTCTAAGAATGTGTCTCTGTATAGGTGGGTATTGTGTTGTTTGGTGAGTCCTTTCGTGCTGGTCTTGTTATTGTCTCCAAAGCAGTGGTAAGTCTTGCTGCACAAGGAGATCATCCCTGACCCCTCATACTCTAACTTAAACAAACCAGGGGTTCTTTTGTCGTATACTTTCTTACCTTTACACCGGGCACAGTCTGGTACACTACCTCTACTACTAATAAAGTACTGTTTATGGGTATCACAAGTCTCAGAGGGGAACCACCTATTGTAAACTCTATAAAACTCTTCCAGAAGGTGGGTTCTAACTACTTCTGCTAGGGTCGGTTTGCTAAGTGCTAAATATAGACTATCTGTGTCCATCTCACACAGTTGGAAATCCTTCCTATCTACAAACCTATCCAAAAAGTCATAATAAAATTCTAACATGCGCAACTTGGCGTATTGGTACACGAAATAACCTATTTGGAGGGGGAGATCCCAGACCGTCGTCTTCTTCAGCATTTCTACTTCATATATATCATCTGACAGCCTGGCCATCTTCTTGAATAGGGGCTCGTTGATTAATTTTGGCGTATCAGCCCCACGACAATACGAAACGTTGGTATGCTTGGCCTTGTTGGTTAGTGTCTTTCCATAGGCTGCGTTACCCAACAGTTTCATCGTCTCTGCCTTAATGGTACAGGCAGGTAACAATGTCACCTTCACGTCTGGCATCAGACACCTTATCCCCAAACGTTTGAAAGCAACGTACTGGTTGATACTCAATCACCTGGTAAATCTTTGTGACAACTAGATCATGCGTCAGATACCATTTTAACAATGGTGTGGCCAACAAGATTCCCCCCCCCCAATATAACTACCTATCAGAGTCCGACGTGGGGCAGTCAACAACTTATGTGACTCGGCGTATTGCCGCATAAAGTCACCAATGTCGGCTCTAGACACTTCTGTGTTCTTAAAGATAGGCGTCATCTCGGAGAATCGCTCTTTAAACTCGTCTGGCACATGAATGTCACACTCGACTAGACCAAACAAAGTCTCAGCTCTTACAGCCGCGAGAATTTTCTGTGTGTCAATGGGGTATGTGCCATAGTCTGGTTTGAGTCGTGGAAAAGCCGCGTCTGCAAAACTCTTAAGGTCTTTATCAGCCTTTTTTAGTTTCTGCCACTCGCATTCCCACATCTCCACCACTTTTACATTGACCTCTTTCACCAAATACTCGCGAATTTCACGCGTTTTGGCAAACAAATCTACCAAAGGTTTCTTGTTGACCGGGTTAACCACTTTACCACGTGTCAGCACACAGTCTTGGTGTCCGTGCCACAACAACCGTGAAATTGGTAGACGGTTTTAGACTTCTTATCCCACCCATCAACTCTAATGTGTCGGCTGCCTAGAGACATCTCCCGTCCATTAAACTGGGTTTTTAGCTCTATGTTCTTACTATGGGACACCCAAGCCAACCACTCTCTACACTGCACTGTGTAAAAACCAACCTTATGGGGCTTGAACCCATCTTCTGCGTTTCGTATTACAGGAAAATCTGTGGGCATTGGCTGCATTAGGGCCCACAGATAAAGAGCGTTGGCATCATACCCCTTAATGGATTTCACTTTGTTCACTCCTCTGATCAAAGTCTCACCTACCTCATGGTATCTGTGAAAAATGATCGAGGGACCCCCGACAATGTTCTTTCTAATAGTGGTGTGCAGCCCACTATCAGTCTTGCCGCATAAAGAAAATGAAACATCTTTGGGGATGGTCTTAAACAGATATTTCATAGTTACCCCGGGAACTGAGATGGCATCTTTAAAAATATCTACCCCTATTCCGCGTAAAATGCAACTTGCTTATCTAATGCCTCGATAAAGGGACCTACATCTTTATTATTGTACCAGACCAAGAAATCTGCCAGTGTCGACATACGGTGCTCGCTCCATACTCGTTGGCAGTAGGCATAGTCAGCATCTGAAATGTTGGACTTTTTCAAATGTGAATAAAACGCCTTGTGTGGGGGTAAACTAGTCTCCTTTAATCTATCTAATGAGGTGATATACTCGTAACAAAAGAACCCCTTGGTTTCGTCTACCTCATAGGCCGCTAAATATTTGGAATAGCTAAACCCCGGGGCTAGGTAATTAATGATGTCTAGAAACGTTAATTTTTCAGACGCGATGCTCATAAAATTGTTATTTCTTTTGACCACATATTTAAAGGGAACACCAGTGGCAGAGAGGAAATACTCTATAAAATAAGGTTTAATTACGTTGATATCATATTTCCCCGAGTTGAACCCAATGACCGGTAATCCTTTCAGGTACTCATCTAACTTTTCGACTAAATGGGGGTACTCCTCTAACTCTGTGTACTCAGTATCAAATTTCTTGCGAAGCGAGACATAAGCTGCCTCAGCAATCCGCGTCAGATGCTCAAGCATCCTTTTCACCAAGTCCAGAGGGTCACCCGTTGTGATAAAACAAACCGGGTCCGTAAAGTCAGGGACATTTGACGCCACTGAACAGCTAAGAGGGACATGTTTACCTAAGAATTTTGTGGACTTGGTTTCCTTGGGGAGAGTGCTAGTGTCAAAATAACACTCAAAGTCGTAGGTGGCTCTGTAGGGATACACAAAGTCCGTATCTACGTCTATACCACTGTGACTGAATAGTTTCCCATATGGTCTCGGTCACACTGTATACCCCACCTTTATAGGCATGTTTGGTTTTGCCTCCAGCTACAGGTTTTATAGTGTCTATCCATATCCCTAAATAAAGTCCATATCTTCCCACAACCAGGACAAGAAAAGGACCTAGCTACTCTGTCAATGTTATTAATATACATAAAATGGTCTCTATAAGCTAGCAATCTTAATGTTTTATCATAACTACCACTACCCCTAAGTTTTGGGATCAGGGACTGGGTGTCATCGTATTCAAAAATATCTATATTAAGGGCAAAGCATTGTTCTAAATTAGGGATATCAACTAACCTAACTCCAGGAAACCTATCTAGAGACTCCATATTTTGGAATTTCTGCCACCGATGTGCTAAATTTTGAGTGGGTGTACTAAGAGCCTTTATATTCTCACCCTGGAATAACGCCAGACAACGAAAGAAACACAAATTATCGGTGTAAGGTGTAGAGTGGCTTTTATCGCGTTGCAATGTGATGATGGCTTTATTGTTTGTGATGTGTAATGGTATATCTTCTAGACAGCAGCCGATGGGGTTTTCTGTCATGTGGTATATGTAAACACTAGTCGCTGGAATCGTCTCTACAAGGTATTTGGTGTCGGGCCTAGTGTGTAATGCATAATTAAACATGTCGCTTGCCTTAACTATCTCTATAAATTCGACAAAGTCTTGTTTGTTATTGATTAATATTGGGACGTCTAGTTCACAGGCGTTGTTCGATGAGGCATGAAAAAAGCTAATGTCCTTTGTCTCCTTGTGTCTTAATATGATGTGGTGGCTGTAGTTAATTTTGAATCTACTGGTCTGGCTAGTAAATATTGTCTCTAACTTGTTGGTCCAATCTATTGGTTGTGTTGAGTCTGGTCGGTGGAAAAAAATTGTATGTCGATATATGCTTGTGGATGTTCTGATGAGTCCTAATGGCTGTCCAGTGTTCTTTATATTTTTGTTGGACGTCCTTGGGTAGGTTATATATAGTCTCCAGTTCTTCATAAAACAATATGTCGGCTTCCTCGTCTATGAGTTCGAAAAGTATGTTTTCTTGTTTTTGTTTTTAGCTGGGTGCTTCTGTTTTTATTGGTGTTTGTATCTGTTTTTCGTTTGCGTGATGAAGATGATGATGATGATGGAGTTGATGATGATGGAGTTGATGATGAGGGTATTGCTGATGATGATGATGATGATGATGATGATGATGATGATGATGACGACGATGATTATGATGATGATGATGATGATGACGTTGATGATGGTATCCCGTGAAGTGTTCTTATATGATGTTGTAGATCGTCTTGACGTTTAAAAAGATTACCACACGTTCGAATGTTACACAGCAGATTACGACTTTCTGTGAACACTTGCCCACAAATGACACACAAATGGCCTTTCTTTGTGCTGGACATGTCGGTTCTTGCTGAAGCCATCTTTTAAGGTTGAAGACACTGGTCTGAATACGACGCACAAGTATCTGTCAGAGAACAAAATACACAACACATATAACATTTTTAATGCTCAATATATACATGTTTTCGTTTACATCTTATATTTTAGTGTTAAATATTTATTCAGTTATTTTAGAATATTTAAATATGACTTTTATATTTTTAAATGCGCCCTATTGACATACTTGTATGTTTACTATTCGATGATTATTTAGGTATTTTGGAATATTTAAATGTGACTTTTATATTTTTAAATGCTCAGACATCGGTAAATTTTCTCAAGATTTTTTTTTTAATGAAATGTGAAATTCCAATAATCTTATATTTTCTTTTATTATATACATATATTATTTAGAGAGAGAGAGAGAGAGAGAGAGAGAGAGAGAGAGAGAGAGAGAGAGAGAGAGAGAGAGAGAGAGAGAGAGAGAGAGAGAGAACCTGATTGTACTGTCCAGACCCACTTTGTGATGACAACTTGGCCACTTGTTGCGCTGATGGCTCTCCTTGTTGGTAGATACTGGTCAGTGATGCAGCACGACAGTCTGTTGAAATTACCACACACCTTTGCATGAGATATCAAACAGAAGAATGGAATAAGTGTGTGTGTGTGTGTGTGTGTGTGTGTGTGTGTGTGTGTAAGCGCTATCACATTAAGGAAGCTTAAGTTAGTGACGTTATAGGTACCTTGGTATAATATATACAATGACACAGTGTGAAGGCATATAGACAGCAGAAATAGTGATATACTGATGTTTCGTTTAATATATTCAACACACAATGAGAAAAACATCAATCACACGTACCTATATTTGAGACAATGTCCGCTTGTACCGAGAGTGACAAAATATCAGTTGTGTCGAGCTCACAGTTATAGTTGTATCAAGGTTTCTTCAGTTATACACAGCTCAAGAGGATACTTCCAGTGTTAGCAAAGTTTCAATCTGTAAAAAACAAATCACAATACTTTAATGAACGGCAAGTAAACAATACATAGCTGTAGAAATAAAACAGGTTAGTGATATTACATGTTCAAGATACAAGACTAATGTTTCATAAGACATATACATAAACAAGTATAGACGAGGCAGAGATGTGGTGATGTGACGGAACAAGAGCATCAACAAACCTGTATGTCTGTGATAACGTTGATTTTTGTCGAGACTGGTTGAGATTTTCTGGTTATAAACAACTCAAAAGACTTCTCCCTCCGTGTTAGCAAAGTTTTCAATCTGTAGAGCCAACAAAACAAAATACTGTAGTGATCAGTGGTTACTTCCTTAACTTTTACACTGTTTGAATCATTTTTAAATTTGTTAAAATTGGTTGAAATCTTAAGTTTTTTAAACTTTGAATGCATGGTGCTTGCTTAACTTTCAGTTTCTGACATTTTGACACTTTTTAAAATTTTTAAAATTTTTTAAACTTTTTTAAATTTGTTAAAATTGGTTGAAATCTTAAGTTTTTTTAAACTTTGAATGCGCGGTACTTACTTAACTTTCAGTTTCTGACATTTTGAAACTTTTAAAAAATATTAAAAATTTTTAAAACTTTTTTAAATTTGGTAAAATTGGTTGAAATCTTAAGTTTTGAACGCGTGGTGCATGCTTAACTTTCAGTATCCGACATGTTGAAACTTTTTAAATTAAAAAAATTTTTTTTAACTTTTTAAAATTTGTTAACATTGGTTGAAATCTTAAGTTTTTTACACTGTGAACGCGTGGCATTTACTTAACTTTCAGTTTCTGACATTTTAAACTTTGTAAAAAATTTTGAATTTTTAAAACTTTTTTAACTCTTTCGCTACCGTGCTCCCATCTGTGGACAGAATGGATTTGCTGTAATGGCAGTCCGCCCTTTTCGTCCCACAAAATGATCAGTGGTTTATTTCACATATTTCTGCTCCGTTTCGGAATTTTAAGTTACAGTAAACTAAAAAGTAGTACAGCCGAAAGATCTCTACGCCATCTTGGAGCGGTCAATCGTTTTCTAATTTTGGATTCTTGTGAATTTTCAGTTTTAAGGTAGTGTTAATTTGTTTGTTTTGGTTTTTCACAATGGAAACGCCCACCAGTTTGCGTCCACGTAGTATGACTTGAGATCAAGCTAGATTATTGTTTATAATAATATGTGAAAGTGAATATTTAGAAAGTAGTTTTAGTTGTGTCTAAAGTTTTAGCACGTGGTGATAAAGAAAATCCAGTGAATGTTCGTCAACAGCTGAGTGTTTGACAACGAAGCACGAATGGGCTGAAGTTTACGTCTGTCATTATTGCTATGGGACTTGATCCAAGACCATGTATCAAAGACTACCGGTGTACAAGTGCACATTTATATACTCCTTGGTATGTGGCACTGCCACTACGTTTCCCAGTAATCAATTAGAAAATTATAATATATTTATCACACCATGTTTCATGTATGTCAACCTGAGGGTACCCAAAAAAAAAAAAAAAAAAATTATCCTCTTGTTGACTCTGAAGAATATCCAGAAAGCATTTTACCCATTTGAAAATGTGTCCATTGATGATATGATTATTTGGTGGAAGGGCTAAACAAAGCTAAAAAAAACCATGCATTGTTGTCTCTACCAAGTCTGTAGTTAGAACTGTTGAGAGCGGATTGCGAAAACCGCAAAGCAAGCTGAAGATGGTCTCCATGAAAATAACACGGCGATGAATGGCTGCGACAGAATGGACCAAATGGTTGGATATTATAATATCCATGATAGGAAAACCATTACGTGGTGGAAGAATATCTACTACTAGATCTTTGAAATTGCACAGATCAATGCTCACATCCTACATTCCATATGGCAAACAGAGAAAGGAGGAAAAAATTGTTATAGAAGGATTTCAAGTAAAGGAAAGTGCTCATCGCGAAGTAGCTCAGAGTATTCCTGAAAGTTTGACACTCTGCCTGCCGAAGAATTTCAGTCTGTTGCAGGAAATTATGCCGAAAGATTTACATGAGCCAAGCATTTAATAGAATTTGTCGGTGTCAATAGAGACTGTGTTTTTGCAGCACTCGAACTAACGACACATATCATCTTTTGTTTGCTCCGGCTGCACTAATAGACCAGACTTGTGCGCCAAAGTTTGCGTTGCAGCCTATCACAAATAGACTGCCACATATAGTAAATAAAAACAAACAGACATGACAATTAAATGTAAATCTGCCAAGTGTTTTCCTAATTTTTGTCTGAAAAAAAAAAACAATACATGATTCAGAATCTGCGGCGAAACTTCTTTTCGGATGGTTGATTGGAAGCAATGGTGTTTATAGTTTAGAATAGTGTTGTTTGTTCAGTAAATTCAATTGGATTAGCAGTGATCAGGATATTGGATAACAACGCCCCCTCGGTAAGTACCATGGTTACATTATTTTTACCTCTTTTTAACAAATTATTTTAGAAGTTATATTATTATTTGTATTTTATTTACAACATACAGCAAAAATTCTCCTACCAACATATTCCTTGTGCTATCTCCTTTATTTTGATATATAATACAACATTTCTGCTACAATTTTAACCATTTTCATAACATTATTGCGACATACAACCAATTTCCAGATTTCGGCCATTAGTTTTTTTCATTTGTGTGAAAAAGACATGGTTCAGAATATGCACCAAAAACTTCCTTTTGGGTGTTTTAAATGAGCAATACTGTTTATATTCTTGAAGACAAGTGGTGTTTGTTTGATTATTCAGTAACTTAAACATGATTAGCAGTATAGGAGTGTAGAAAACACATTCTAAGTGCAATGTTTACATTATTTTTACCTACTTTTTGTCCAATTATTTTACAAATTATATTATTATTTTTATTTTATTTACAACCTAAAGCAAACATTCTCCTACCAACATATTCCTTGTGCAATCCCCTTTATTTTGATATATAATACAACATTTCTGCTACAATTGTAACCATTTTCATAACTTTACTGTGACAGACCCCACCTTCAAGATTTCAGCCATTATTTTTTGTCATTATTTGTGAAAAATACATGGTTCAGAATATGCACCAAAACTTCTTTTTGGGTTACTTTAATGCGCAATACTGTTTATATTCTTGAAGACAAGTGGTGTTTGTTTGATTATTCAGTAAATTAAACATGATTAGCAGTATAGGAGTGTAGAAAACACCTTATATGTGCAGTTTTTAAAATAATTTTTACCTCTTTAATTTCATTTGTTATTATTAAACCTCTCATTATTGTCATAATATTTGTAACCTATCAATTAATTATTAACACTGTCATGTTCCTTGTGCAATCCTCTTTAATTTGATATGTAATACAATAGGTCTTCTACCACCTTAACCATTTTAAAAGCATTATTGTAACACACCCCTAGTTCCAATTTTCTGCCATAAATGTCTGTTTGGTCACAGCCCAGTTTTTGTTTGGTAGTGAAAGAGTTAAATTTGTTAAAATTGGTTGAAATCTTAAGGTTTTTTTTTTAAACTTTGAACGCGTGGTACTTACTTAACTTTCAGTTTCCGACATTTTGAAACTTTTTAAAAATTTTTAAAATTTTTAAAACTTTTTTAAATGTGTTAACATTGGATGAAATCTTAAGTTTTTTAAACTTTGAACGCATGGTGCTTGCTTAACTTTCAGTTTCTGACATTTTGAAACTTTTAAAAATTTTCTTTAATTTTTAAAACTTTTTTAAATGTTAAAAAAAAAAAAACTTTGAACCTTG
>JACEFZ010023558.1:0-17500 GCA_014155875.1 Cepaea nemoralis
ACATGAGGACAGATGTTCTCATTGTCCTGATCAAGTTTCCACATGGGAATGTTATTGTCTATAAGTTTTTCTACAGCCATTTGTGGCTTACTTATTGACTTCCCCTAGTACATCCCAATTATAACCCGCAAGGGTTTTGGCAGGATATTATAAACAATAATAAATAAATTAAGCAGTTGTAAACAGCAACACTCATTGGACAGATGTTCTCAGTTTCCTAGTCAAGTTATCCACATTAGGATAGATGTTCTCAGTTTCCTAGTCAAGTTTTCCACATGAGGACAGATGTTCTCATTGTCCTGATCAAGTTTTCCACATGAGGACAGATGTTCTCATTGTCCTGATCAAGTTTTCCACAGGAGGACAGATGTTCTCATTGTCCTGATCAAGTTTTCCAAATGAGGAGAGATGTTCTCAGTTTCCTGGTCAAGTTATCCACATGAGGACAGAACACGTGAGTGTATGGCTGACTGACCTTGAATCTCCTGAAGCTGGTCGTCAAAGAGCTCAAACTGCTCCTTGAAACGTCTGATGATCTTATCCTCGACAGACTTGACGAAGTTGTTCTCTCGCTCCCAGTTGTTGATTTGCTCAGCGATGCGTTCGGAGATAGCAATGCTGGCGTTCTTCAACACATTCTGCCAGGACCTATCCTTCTTGGGGCACTTTTCATCTGTCCATTTGGTCAGTCTGGTTCTATTTCAAGAAAGAAAAAAACATACTTAGCACGAAATAATATCATCATCATCATCATCATCCATCATCACCCATCCACCCACCCATCATCCCAACCACCACCACCGCCGCCACAACTACTGGGATTGTATGTATTTCCTGCATGTCTGGGATTGTATTTATTATCTCCATGTCTGGGATTGTATGTATTTCCTGCATGTCTGGGATTGTATGTATTTCCTACATGTCTGGGATTGTATGTATTTCCTGCATGTCTGGGATTGTATGTATTTCCTACATGTCTGGGATTGTATGTATTTCCAGCATGTCTGGGATTGTATGTATTCCCTACATGTCTGGGACTGTATTTATTATCTCCATGTCTGGGATTGTATGTATTCCCTACATGTCTGGGACTGTATGTATTATCTCCATGTCTGGGATTTGTATGTATTTCCTACTTGTCTGGGATTGTATGTATTTCCCAGCATGTCTGGGATTGTATGTATTCCCTACATGTCTGGGATTGTATGTATTCTCTGGCATATCTGTGATTGTATGTATTCCCTGGTGTGTCTGTGATTGTATGTATTCCCTGAATGTCTTCTAATCGAGAAAACAATACAGTTCCTGGAATGTGTTACAAAAACAGAACTTGACTAGGTACTTCCACAAACCTCTTAAACTACGTTCTAGAACAGCAAGAATTAAAACATTTCCAGAAGAACACTAGTGAACACGTCGTATCGTGATATTGCAATATTCTTACACATTTAAAGGGATACATTTGGCTAAAGAAGTAAACATTTTATCCCTATAAACTTGAACAAAGAATTCAGTTAATGAAACAAGGGAGGGCCACCTTCCACCCGAGCCATGACAAAGGTGATATATTCACATTTCGATCATCCCTTCACTTCTGAACTAGCGTTGTGACCTTGGGGATACTGAAACTATGTTTGACACATTCTCGTCACATCCAGTCCAGGGTTGTGTGACCTTGGGGGATACTGAAGCTATTTGTGACACATTCTCGTCACTTCCAGTCCAGGGTTGTGTGACCTTGGGGATACTGAAACTATGTTTGACACATTCTCGTCACATCCAGTCCAGGGTTGTGTGATCTTGGGGATACTGAAACTATGTTTGACACATTCTCGTCACATCCAGTCCAGGGTTGTGTGATCTTAGGGATACTGAAACTATGTTTGACACATTCTTGTTACATCACATCCAGTCCAGGGTTGTGTGACCTTGGGGGATACTGAAGCTATTTTTGACACATTCTCGTCACATCCAGTCCAGGGTTGTGTGATCTTGGGGATACTGAAACTATTTTTGACAATTTCTCGTCACATCCAGTCCAAGGTTCTAAATCAGCTGCGAGCAATTTGGAAGCAGACTGAATTTCATTGCCTTCAATCATATTAGAACGCAGCCATGGCAAACTACTGAACCACATTGCCTTGTAAATGACAAACAGGCAGTAAATGCTCGGGTTGCCTGCAGTGTCCTATAGAGGACATGCAACTAACTTGTAATTACATACCTGTCCTTCTGATATACCTGTCCTTCTTCTTCTTCTTCTTCTTCTTCTTCTTCTTCTTCTTCTTCTTCTTCTTCTTCTTCTTCTTCTTCTTCTTCTTCTTCTTCTTCTTCTTCTTCTTCTTCTTCCTCTTCTTCTTCTTCTTCTTCTTCTTCTTCTTCTTCTTCTTCTTCTTCTTCTTCTTCTTCTTCTTCTTCTTCTTCTTCTTTCGTTTGCTTGAAATATGTCTATAACTGCAATGTTGTCTCTTGTATGCATCTAACAGTCTTTTTTAGTTCATTCAGCGGTCCATAGAGTTTATCTTCCACTGTCGTCTCTCTAGGCCAGAAGGTTTGCCTAGATATGTTATATTTTGGGCAGTCTTGGAGTATGTGCTCGGCTGTCTGCGACGCCAATCCACATGTGCACATGGCTGTTTCATCAATCTTGAATTTTGCATACATGTGGTTGCGTAATCTATTGTGTACTGTTCTGAGGCGCAGAATAATGACTTGTTCTGGTCTATCCATAACGTGGTAGTCGTCTTGAGCAGGTTTTGGTGGCTTTCTGACTGATTTGATCATTCTTTTCTTTTGGTGGTAAATAACGGGCACATCAGGCTGTTCTTCTTTGGCTCCTTCCTTAGCCAATTGATCAGCTCTGTCGTTTCCGGGTACTCCACAGTGGGATGGTATCCACTGTATGGTGACCTTTTGCTGACTGCTAAGTTCAGAAAGTAGTGTCCTTAGTACTGGCAATTTCCCAGACAGAAGCGCCTCGAGTACTGATTTTGCAAACTGTCCTTCTGACATACCTGTCCTTCTGACATAACTGTCCTTCTGAGATACCTGTCCTTCTGACATAATTGTCATTCTGATATACCTGTCCTTCTGACATAACTGTCCTTCTGACCTAACTGTCCTTCTGACATAACTGTCCTTCTGACATACCTGTCCTTCTGACATAACTGTCCTTCTGACATACCTGTCTTCTGACATACCTGTCCTTCTGACATAACTGTCCTTCTGACATAACTGTCCTTCTGACATACCTGTCCTTCTGACATACCTGTTCTTCTGACATAATTGCCCTTCTGACATACCTGTCCTTCTGACATACCTGTCCTTCTGACATAATTGTCCTTCTGACATACCTGTCCTTCTGACATACCTGTCCTTCTGACATACCTGTCCTTCTGACATAACTGTCTTTCTGACATAATTGTCCTTCTGACTTACCTGTCCTTCTGACATAATTGTCCTTCTGACATACCTGTTCTTCTGACATAATTGTCCTTCTGACATACCTGTCCTTCTGACATACCTGTCCTTCTGACATAATTGTCCTTCTGACATAATTGTCCTTCTGACATACCTGTCCTTCTGACATACCTGTCCTTCTGACATAACTGTCTTTCTGGCATAATTGTCCTTCTGACATAACTGTCTTTCTGGCATAATTGTCCTTCTGACATACATGTCCTTCTGACATACCTGTCCTTCTGACATACCTGTCCTTCTGACATACCTGTCCTTCTGACATAATTGTCCTTCTGACATACCAGTCCTTCTGACATACCTGTCCTTCTGACATACCTGTCCTTCTGACATACCTGTCTTTCTGACATAATTGTCCTTCTGACATACCTGTCCTTCTGACATACCTGTCCTTCTGACATACCTGTCTTTCTGACATAATTGTCCTTCTGACATAACTGTCCTTCTGACATACCTGTCCTTCTGACATAATTGTCCTTCTGACATACCTGTCCTTCTGACATACCTGTCCTTCTGACATACCTGTCCTTCTGACATACCTGTCTTTCTGACATAATTGTCCTTCTGACATAATTGTCCTTCTGACATAACTGTCTTTCCGACATAATTGTCCTTCTGACATAACTGTCCTTCTGACATAACTGAACTTGCTTACATAGCCTACCTCTGGTGCATGCAGTCCAGGTAGGTGAGTGCTTGTGACCCAGCATCGAAGCTCTCCCGCTTCACTTCGTGCCTCATCTTCTCCAACTTTTCCTTGGAGTTCTTCTGCAGGATGGTGATACGACTCTCCACACTCGTGTAACTCTTGCGGATCTCTTCCATCTTCTCTTTGTGCATCACGTAACTTATCCGCAGTGAGTACAGCGACCTCTTGATGATCGATGATAGATACCTGTTTGTTATAACATATAAACAGATTAAACTATACATGACTACGCGTTTGTAGCAAGAACAAACTTCTTTCTTTCAGTTTATAGATCCATCCATCCATCCATCCATCCATTCATCCATATATCAACAATGTATGTAGTCAATCTTCATAAAAGCAACAAAAATCATTGTGAACATGAAACTTGCATACAGTTGGTCATTTTGTTGAAGATAATGTGAACATGATGGCAATGATGATGTGAATGTGATGTGAACATGATGGTAATGATGAAATGAATAGGATGTGAAAATAATGGTAATTATTAACGTGAATATTATGTGAACATGATGGTAATGGTCATGTCAATATGATGTAAACATGATGTTGATGATGTGAAATTGTGTGAACATGATGATAAAGATGATGTGAATATGATATGAAAATGGTGGTGATGATGATGTGAACATGATGGTGAATATGATATGAACATGATGGTAATGACGATGTGAATATGGTGTGAACACAGTGGTGATTATGACGAGAAAATGATGTGAACATGATGATGACGATGCTGTGAAAATAATGTGAACACAATGGTGATAATGATGTGAGTGTGTGGTAATGATGATATGATTATGATGTTAACATGATGGTAATGATGAGGTGAATTAGATGTGAACATGATGGTGATGATAATGTGAATGTGATGGTGTTGATGATGTGAATATGATGTGAACATGATCATGATAATGATGTGAATATGATGGTGATGATGACATGAATATGATGTGATAATAATGGCCTTGATGATATAAAAATGATGTGAACATGATGGTAATGATGATGATGTGAATATGATGTGAACATGACAGTGATGATGATGTGAATATGATGTTAACACAATGGTGATGATGATGTGAATATGATGGTGATGATGTGAACATGATGGTAATGATGATGTGAATATAATGTGAACATGATGGTGATGATGATGTGAACATCAATGCATTGATTATGTGAACACCAAGGCAATGAGTATGTGAACATGTTAATGTGAACAATGACATTGTAAACAAGATGGCAGTTATGGTAGAACAAGATTAACTCTTTCAATTCTAAAACATTTCTCAGCTAGTGTCCCAAAGACGACACATACCACATGGAAACAACCACCTCTGTATGAACCTCACAGATGCACCATACACTGTGCTGCAAGTTACATTATGTGGATGTCTAGCCAGATCTGGATTTATAGCCAAATCTGGATGTCTAGGAAGATGTGTAGCCAGATCTGGATGTCTAGCCAGATAACTAGTCAGATCTCACTATCAAGCCAGATTTGAATGTCTGGTCAGATGCCTAGCCAAATATGGATATCTAGTCAGATGTGGATGTATAGCTAGCTGCCTAGCCAGGTGTCTAGCCAGATCTGGATATAAAACCATATGTCTAGCCAGATCTGGATATATAACCAGATGTCTAGCCAGATCTGTATGTCTAACAAGATGCCTAGCCAGTTTGAATGTCTAGCCAGATGTCTAACCAGATCTGGATGTTTAGCCAGATGTCTAGGAAGATCTAGCTATATAGCTCGATTTGGGTGTCTGGCCAGATCCTGCTATCTAGCCAGATCTGAATGTCTAGCCAGATGTTTAGCCAGATATTGCTATCTAGTCAGATCTGGATGTCTAGCCAAATCTGGATGCCCAGCCAGATGTTTTAGTATACTCACATCGAATGTAAAAGATATAATGATGCACCATGGTAGGTTGCTGATCATACAATGATAGAGTTGATACTCACAGACAATAGTTGATCATACATACAATGGTTAGGATTGATACACACAGACAATAGCTGGTGAAACACAGTGAGTTGTTTGTGATAGAAAGTACGGAGATTGTAGAAAATGTGGGATGAAGAATGGACATGTCTGGTGGCAGACAGTTAGTTGTTAGGAACAGAAAGAGTAAAGATTGTAGACAGTGTGAGCGGGAGAATGGACATGTCTGATGGGAGACAGGGAGGGATAGAAAGAGTGACGATTGTAGACAGTGTGAGTGGGAGAATGGACATATCTGATGGAAGACAGGGAGGGATAGAAAGAGTAACGATTGTAGACAGTGTGAGTGGGAGAATGGACATGTCTGATGGAAGACAGGGAAGGATAGAAAGAGTAACAATTGTAGACAGTGTGAGCAGGAGAATGGGCATGTCTGATTGATGGGAGGCAGGGACCTGTAGTAGATGCGCAGTTTGCCTCTCATTGTCTGTGGTAGGAACCTGCGGATGCCCTCAATCAGCTGCTGGTGCTCGGGTCTGACTTGTCCATACTCCACATCTAGAGCAGCCTATGGGTGAGAGAGGTCAGAAGTATTTGGCACTAAGTAACAGTACTAGATACTAGCTACACATATTAGACACAAGTACAAGACAATTATTAAACATTCTTAACTGAACTTAATTGCACGTTCTATAGAAGTAAACAAAGACCTACATCTTTGCTTTATTGACTACACAAAGTCTTTCGATAAAATAAGGCATGTCAACATGATGAAGATGCTTAGAGATCTACAAATTGATGGGAAAGACATGAGACACAAAAAACATATAATGGAAACAACAAGTTGCCATGAATATTGAAAATGAAATAGGTCAATATCAGCATATTAAGAGAGGAATGCGACAGGGATATGTAATGTCTCCATCTCTTTTTCCTATACAGAGACAATATTTTCAGAAATGTAGAAGATATGAAAGAAATCACCACTGGGGGACACAACATCAATAACGTTACATATGCGGATGTATTTATTGATTGCAGACAATGAGCAGGATCTGCAACATTTTGTAGATGCGGTTTCACACAGTGAACTAGGCATGGAATTAAATATTAAAAAGACACATATTATGCTCATAACTAGGAAATTGGAAATACTACATTATAATATACAAGTAAATGGGAATATTCTTAAACAAGTGAATCGGTACAATTATCTCAGAACAGTCATAACATCTGATGGGAGATGCTTTAAAGATATTAGAACAAGAATCGCCATGGTGAAGTATCCTTTTGTAAGATGGAAAACATACTGACCAATAAAAACAAATGACATTTGCAACGAGAAAAAGAGTGTTGAGGTGCTATATAGGACCTGTACTTTTGTATGGATGTAAAGCATGGACAGTGAGCAGACAAGCTAAAGAAACATCTGATGGCTGTGGAAAGTGGTTTCTGAGGAAAATGCAAAGACTACCATAGACAGACAGAAAAATCTGTGAGCATGATTGAGATTGTATACAACTGTGTAAGCTAGGAACTTGAGAACTAGGGAACTAACCAATTTAACAGAGACGGTGTACAACTGTGTAAGCTAGAGAACTAGGGAACTAACCAGTTTGACAGAGAAGTTGTACAAATGTGAAAGCTAGGAACTAATCAACTAGAGAACTAATCAGTTTGATGGAGATGGTGTTCAGCTGTATAAGTTTAGTTTAGTTTAGCCGGCCGTTCAACATCACGGCACACGGGTGTAACCCATAAGTGCTCCATTCTACTCTGGAGAATCTCAGCTTAGTGAACGAATTCCGTAGCACCGGCGAGGATCCTGAAATACTTTGGGTAGATTTTTAACTCAAAATTTTGGCCGGGCAGCGCCGTTAGGCTACTCTTTTTCGATTTCCAACTGCCAAGGGATGTTTTACGTGCGCAACAATACACGTCCGATCTCACTACCCAGAGACCAGGGAAATTTTATTACTAGAAGTCCACGTGAAAAAATCCCGGCCCTCACCGGGGCTTGAACCCGGGACCTCCAGCACTCGAAGCAGATACCATACCTTGAGACCACTTATCCCCCTCACACCCCCCCCCCCCCCCCCAGCTGTTTAAGCTAAGAACTAGGAAACTAGAGAATTAACAAGTTTAACAGAGATGGTGTACAGCTATGTAAACTAGGAACTAAGGATCTAGGAAACTAACCAATTTGATGGAGATGGTGTACAGCTATGTAAGCTGGGAACTAGAGAACTAGGGAACTAACCAGTTTGATGGAGATGATGTACAGCTGTGTAAGCTAGGGAACTAACAAGTTTGATGGAGATGGTGTACAGCTATGTAAACTAGGAACTAGGGAACTAACAAGTTTGATGGAGATGATGTACATCTATGTAAGCTAGGAACTAGGGAACTAACCAGGTTGATTGAGATGGTGTGCAGCTGTGTAAACTAGCAACTAGAGAACTAGGGAACTAACCAGTTTGACAGAGATGATGTACAGCTATGTAAGTTAGGAACTAGGGAACTAACCACGTTGATGGAGATGATGTACATCTATGTAAGCTAGGAACTAGGGAACTAACCAGGTTGATGGAGATGAAGTACATCTATGTAAGCTAGGAACTAGGGAACTAACCAGGTTGATGGAGATGGTGTGCAGCTGTGTAAACTAGCAACTAGGGAACTAACCACGTTGATGGAGATGAAGTACATCTATGTAAGCTAGGAACTAGGGAACTAACCAGGTTGATGGAGATGGTGTGCAGCTGTGTAAACTAGCAACTAGAGAACTAGGGAACTAACCAGTTTGATGGAGATGGTGTGCAGCTGTGTAAACTAGCAACTAGAGAACTAGGGAACTAACCAGTTTGATGGAGATGATGTACAGCTGTGTAAGCTAGGGAATTAACAAGTTTGATGGAGATGGTGTACAGCTATGTAAACTAGGAACTAAGGAACTAGGGAACTAACAAGTTTGATGGAGATGATGTACATCTATGTAAGCTAGGAACTAGGGAACTAACCAGGTTGATTGAGATGGTGTGCAGCTGTGTAAACTAGCAACTAGAGAACTAGGGAACTAACCAGTTTGACAGAGATGATGTACAGCTATGTAAGTTAGGAACTAGGGAACTAACCACGTTGATGGAGATGATGTACATCTATGTAAGCTAGGAACTAGGGAACTAACCAGGTTGATGGAGATGAAGTACATCTATGTAAGCTAGGAACTAGGGAACTAACCAGGTTGATGGAGATGGTGTGCAGCTGTGTAAACTAGCAACTAGAGAACTAGGGAACTAACCAGTTTGATGGAGATGGTGTGCAGCTGTGTAAACTAGCAACTAGAGAACTAGGGAACTAACCAGTTTGATGGAGATGGTGTGCAGCTATGTAAGCTAGGAACTAGTGAACTAACAAGTTTGATGGATATGGTGTACAGTGTACAGCTATGTAAGCTAGGAACTAGGGAACTAACCAGTTTGATGGAGATGGTGTGCAGCTGTGTAAACTAGCAACTAGAGAACTAGGGAACTAACCAGTTTGATGGAGATGATGTACAGCTGTGTAAGCTAGGAGCTAGAGAACCAGGGAACTAACCAGTTTGATGGAGATGATGTACAGCTATGTAAGCTAGGAACTAGGGAACTAACCAGGTTGATGGAGATGGTGTGCAGCTGTGTAAACTAGCAACTAGAGAACTGGGGAACTAACCAGTTTGATGGAGATGATGTGCAGCTGTGTAAGCTAGGAGCTAGAGAACTAGGGAACTAATCAGGTTGATGGAGATGATGTACAGCTATGTAAGCTAGGAACTAGGGAACTAACCAGGTTGATGCAGATGGTGTGCAGCTGTGTAAACTAGCAACTAGAGAACTGGGGAACTAACCAGTTTGACAGAGATGGTGTACAGTTGTGTCTTGCTCATCCCCGGCAGGATCATGCTGAGTCTGTCTGCTAGAGAGTCCTTGACCCGCTCGCTGTCATTGGACGGCACCTTGTCCCAGTGGTTGCAGACGAACAGTGTGGTGGAGTGGTCAAACCCGTCGTTGGTCTCTATGGCCTTGAGCAGCAACTGCCCTAGCTGAACAAACAAACAGACATGTCGATATCCAGGTAGTTGTTACATCATTGGTTGTTTCACGCGGATTAAAGTGAACCCTGTTTTCATGTCAACCTGTCTCTGTAGGCCTCTGGTACTAGGCACATCATATAATCTCACACGAATTGTTTGGAGCTCATTGAAGTAGAGAGAAGAAGTAGAGACTAGGCAACATAAACAATCAATAATTACCGACTGGGATTCGAAACTGTCATCTGTCATCTCCAAATGACAAATAAAGCTGTTTGACTCAGGCTCCGAAGGTTGTGGATTCGATTCAGGGCCGTGTCCTTTGGTTCATGAGTGAAATTTTTCGGAGACTCCTGTGGGTTGTCGCTAGAGCTACGGAGTTCGTGATGTGTGCGATGCTTTCCACGCTGCGGAAAGAGACTGAGCCATATGGGATAAGACCCCGGTGCAATGAAGTTGACCCTGACTTTTAAGCGACTTTTTATCTCCAAACAACGACTCATTGCAGGAACAAGTGTACTTCGACGCATGACCAACTAGACACCCCTAAATAAGATGTCTTTATTAGCCAGGTCTGTCATCCACATGAACCCACAACTATGGAATATGGACAGAATTCGTATCTAACCACTGAGATAGAACCTCAACATTCTCACTCTCAATCGTCCTGTCTACAGCAGTTCTGTCCGTGTCTCTCCATGTCAACCATTTCTGTCTCTAGTGCATGCCTCAGCCTGTGTTAGGTCATCATCCATTTCCTGGGCAATGTGGATTCTAGTCAAGTGACCTTCCAGTTCAACAGTGACCACCTTTCTCTGCGTGTGTTTCTACAATTCTAACCTACATAAACATCTTCAGTTACTGCCACTCCACAAACGCATACTTTTTAATAAGGCTAAACTAATTCACAAAGTCCTATTTCAAAATGCTCCAAGCTATCTTTGGCCATTGTTTAAATATAATGCAAGATATAGTGAACGGCTAAATATACTCCATGTCCCTAAACCTAGGATAGACTTATATAAAACAAGCTTAGCATACTCTGCCAGCTCAGTTGTGGAACAATCTTCCACAAGAAATCAAAGACACCACCAACCACCAATCATTAAACATACATTCGCAACTTGTTTGAACACTACCTCAGTACAAACTACATGTCCCCTTAAACAAATACAAAAAACAAACAAAGACAAAAAAAAAAAAAAACAAAGACTAACAATAATGGTAAATTATCTCAAACGACAACTAGCAAAAAAAAACATTTCCATATGTATGGCACGTTACACCTTCATTAGGTATTTATAATGCCCATGTTAAATATTGCCACAGTGAGTCATATATTATTGATTATTTTTCATGCGTTTTAATGCTTATTGTTCTGTTGTTGACAAAAATTTGCTTCATAAGTGATGATGAATGAAAGAATGTAGGAGAGGAAATAGAGAAGAAAGGCAGAATGTCAAACGGGCCTGCGTGCCCAATTCTTTTTTTTTCTTTTTTTCGCGTTTCCATCCTGTTTCAGGATATTGTGGTCAACACCAGCATCTTTCAGCTGTATGTTGATTCCTAGGCTAGATTACGCTCACCAGCACGCCACGATTTTCTGAGCGACCGGCTCCATACTCTCATAAGTCACTGGCGCGACTCGAACCACTTCTAACTCTCGTGCGTTCACGTCAACCACGAGTTTTCGGGGTTAACGGAGAAAACTGCTAACTCCTCGGCCAGGGAGTTGGCTGTGCCAAATTCTTAACACTTTGAAAATAAAGATGGTTTATTCGTTGTGTTCTATCCCGTTCGAGCATCTTGTTCTCACTTCTTGAGTCACTGACGTTTGACTGTTCTAGCATATAGTTCTCACCTCTTGGCTCACTGAGTTCGACTGTTCTAGCATATAGTTCTCACCTCTTGGCTCACTGACGTTTGACTGTTCTAGCATATAGTTCTCACCTCTTGGCTCACTGACGTTTAACTGTTCTAGCGTCTAGTTCTCACCTCTTGGCTCACTGACGTTTAACTGTTCTAGCGTCTAGTTCTCACCTCTTGGCTCACTGAGTTCGACTGTTCTAGCATCTTGTTCTCACCTCTTGGCTCACTGACGTTTGACTGTTCTAGCGTCTAGTTCTCACCTCTTGGCTCACTGAGTTCGACTGTTCTAGCATCTTGTTCTCACCTCTTGGCTCACTGACGTTTGACTGTTCTAGCATATAGTTCTCACCTCTTGGCTCACTGAGTTCGACTGTTCTAGCATATAGTTCTCACCTCTTGGCTCACTGACGTTTGACTGTTCTAGCATATAGTTCTCACCTCTTGGCTCACTGACGTTTAACTGTTCTAGCGTCTAGTTCTCACCTCTTGGCTCACTGACGTTTAACTGTTCTAGCGTCTAGTTCTCACCTCTTGGCTCACTGAGTTCGACTGTTCTAGCATCTTGTTCTCACCTCTTGGCTCACTGACGTTTGACTGTTCTAGCGTCTAGTTCTCACCTCTTGGCTCACTGAGTTCGACTGTTCTAGCATCTTGTTCTCACCTCTTGGCTCACTGACGTTTGACTGTTCTAGCATATAGTTCTCACCTCTTGGCTCACTGAGTTCGACTGTTCTAGCATATAGTTCTCACCTCTTGGCTCACTGACGTTTGACTGTTCTAGCATATAGTTCTCACCTCTTGGCTCACTGACGTTTAACTGTTCTAGCGTCTAGTTCTCACCTCTTGGCTCACTGACGCTTGACTGTTCTAGCATCTTGTTCTCACCTCTTGGCTCACTGACGTTTGACTGTTCTAGCATCTTGTTCTCACCTCTTGGCTCACTGACGTTTGACTGTTCTAGCATCTTGTTCTCACCTCTTGGATCCCTGACGTTTAACTGTTCTAGCATCTTGTTCTCACCTCTTGGCTCACTGACGTTTGACTGTTCTAGCATCTTGTTCTCACTTCTTGGCTCACTGACGTTTGACTGTTCTAGCATATAGTTCTCACCTCTTGGCTCACTGACGTTTAACTGTTCTAGCGTCTAGTTCTCACCTCTTGGCTCACTGACGCTTGACTGTTCTAGCATCTTGTTCTCACCTCTTGGCTCACTGACGTTTAACTGTTCTAGCATCTTGTTCTCACCTCTTGGCTCACTGACGTTTGACTGTTCTAGCATCTTGTTCTCACCTCTTGGATCCCTGACGTTTAACTGTTCTAGCATCTTGTTCTCACCTCTTGGCTCACTGACGTTTGACTGTTCTAGCATCTTGTTCTCACTTCTTGGCTCACTGACGTTTGACTGTTCTAGCATATAGTTCTCACCTCTTGGCTCACTGACGTTTGACTGTTCTAGCATCTTGTTCTCACCTCTTGGCTCACTGACGTTTGAAAGAAGTCTCCCTCTCAGCTGTACATTTATAATTCTGCCATGCCATTTTAGTACGTCTATTGTGCGCAGAGACCAATTAATGAATCGTGTAACATATTTGTAATCGTTTTAAGATCTCCGTTTACTCATGTATGGCCTGAACAGGACCAGGGGACAGCAAGCACTGGACCTGACATTCTTCAAGTTAAGTCCCTTGTCATCTGCAGATCTTTTCAAGAAATCTCACAATTAGACCACTCTCAAATATACAGCAATGGTCAGGTGTGAGAAGTATATGTTTCTGCAACTTCTCCTACGTTACCTGGCAGCTTGTAGCATCAGGCTCCGTGGTGAAGGATTTTGCGGACGCAGATCGTAATCCCACATACCCACATTCGAAACACAGCTGCAGGCGATTTGGCAGCAGACCTCCTTGCATCGGCTTTTTATAAATTGGTATGGATGCTTGTCTTTCAGAAAGCAATGGGAAACTACTGAACGTAAACTTGTCAGGACATCACAAACGGCAAAAAAAAAATGCTGGGGTTGACTGCGACGTCCTTTAAGAGATATTACAACTAACTTTTGTAGCAGCGCAATACCAACTTCTGAGACGAGGACTCGGTAGTTGGGTGGGCACACAAAGAAGCGGTTGCAGTAGTTGTAGCTTACCCTGTGTTTGTGAATGCTGGTGGTGCTGTCGATGACGTAGACAAACCCGAAAGCTTTCTCCATGTACGCGGAGAGGATCTGAGGCAAGCCCTTGGAGTCACCAACTCCGGGACTGTCAACAATAGTTACACCACCCTGAAAGCAATGATGATCACCAATCTGAAGGCAACATAATGAAAACACGAGAAATACTTGAGAAGGGTGATCATACATGAGAAAATAGATCATAAATCTGAAGGCAACATACATGACATCATGAGAAATACTTGAGAAGGGTGATCATACATGAGAAAATAGATCATAAATCTGAAGGCATCGTATATGACAGCACGAGAAATTCTTGGGTAGGATGATCATAAATGGGAAAATAGATCATAAATCTGAAGCCAATATACATGACAGCATGAGAAACACGTGAGTAGAATTATCATAAACTAGCTGACCCGGCCCGGCTTCGCCCAGTCCTTGGTGGGGAAGCATCTCATTTAATTCATATAAGTAGTCATATAAGTTCCCGTTCCCGTTCCCGTTACCGTCTGTCTGGTCTGTCTGGTCTGTCTGGTCTGTCTGGTCTGTCTGGTCTGTCTGGTCTGTCTGGTCTGTCTGGTCTGTCCGGTCTGTCCGGTCTGTCCGGTCTGTCCGGTCTGTCCGGTCTGTCCGGTCTGTCCGGTCTGTCCGGTCTGTCCGGTCTGTCCGGTCTGTCCGGTCTGTCCGGTCTGTCCGGTCTGTCCGGTCTGTCCGGTCTGTCCGGTCTGTCCGGTCTGTCCGGTCTGTCCGGTCTGTCCGGTCTGTCCGGTCTGTCCGGTCTGTCCGGTCTGTCCGGTCTGTCCGGTCTGTCCTGTCCTGTCCTGTCTGTCTGTCTGTCTGTCTGTCTGTCTGTCTGTCTGTCTGTCTGTCTGTCTGTCTGTCTGTCTGTCTGTCTGTCTGTCTGTCTGTCTGACCCGGCCCGGCATTGCCCAGCTCCTGGTGTGGAGCATCTCATTTAATTCATATAAGTAGTCATATAAGCTCACGTTCCCGTTCCCGACTATCTGTCTGTCTGTCTGTCTGTCTGTCTGTCTGTCTGTCTGTCTGTCTGTCTGTCTGTCTGTCTGTCTGTCTGTCTGTCAGTCTGTCTATCTGTCTGATCCGGTCCGGCATTGCCCAGCCCCTGATGGGGAGCATCTCATTTAATTCATATGAGTAGTCATATAAGTTCCCGTTCCCGACTGACTGTCTGTCTGTCTGTCTGTATGTCTGTCTGTCTATCTGTCTGTCTGTCTGTCAGTCTGTCTATCTGTCTGATCCGGCCCGGCTTCGCCCAGCCCCTGATGGGGAGCATCTCATTTAATTCATATGAGTAGTCATATAAGTTCCCGTTCCCGACTGACTGTCTGTCTGTCTGTCTGTCTGTCTGTCTGTCTGTCTGTCTGTCTGTCTGTCTATCTGTCTGTCTGTCTGTCTGTCTGTCTGTCTAATCATTTATTGGTTGCAGTTAGAACAACCTTAGATAAACGAAGACCAACTTGGTAATATATTAACTTGGGTAAATGGAGCAGCGGCAGCAGCAGAAGAAGAAGAAAAAGGAGGAGTAGGAGCTGGGAGGAGGAAGAGAGAGGAGGAGGGAGGAGGAGGAGAAAGAGAGAAGAGGAGGATGGAGGAGGGAGAGGGAGGAGGGGGAGGAGAAAAGGAAGAGGGTAGGAGGTGGAGGAGGGGAGAGGAGGAGGAGGAGGAATATAACGCATATGCCTGTAGATTTAATAATGGCTGAGGTTGTTCCATGTCTTCTTAGAGTTGGCGACAGTGTAAAGAAATATAAAATCTTCAAACTTTCATACTAAAAAAATATGACAGTGGGCTGCGCTGGAATGAAAGGAAGACGTGTAAAAAATTTCATCTCAATGGGATGGGCCGTTCGCGAGCGCATTAGGGGACATATAGACAGACAGACAGACGGACGGAGATCGCCTTTTATATATAAGATATACCCATCCATGTTGGGTTTTCCTCTTGTCCGCTTACTCGTTAGGCCTCCCTCCATATACATCTTTTCCAGACTCTACACGCCCAAAGTATTTCATTTCCCTCACTTTCGTTTGTCTTAATAACCACATTTCTTTGACAATGAATCCCTGTTGAACGGTTCAGTGTGTTCTCTATTTCGCCCATGCAGGAGGAGGAGAGGGAGGAGGAGGGAGGAGGAGGAGAGAGTAGGAGGAGGGAGGAGGCGGAGGGAGAAGGAAGAGGGAGGAGGAAGAGGGAGAAGGAGGAGAAGGAGGGGGAGGAGGAGGAGGGAAGAGGAGGAGGGGAGGAGGAGGAAGGAGGAGGAATGTGAAGTGAGGAGGAGGGAGGAGGTAGATGGAGGAGGAGGAGGGAGGCGGAGAGAGGAGGAGGGAGGAGGAGGAAGAGGGAGGAGGAGGAATGTGAAGGGAGGAGGGGGGAGGAGGTAGAGGGAGGAGGAGGGAGGAGGAGGGAGGAGGAGGGATTAGGAGGAGGAGGGAGGAGTAGGGTGGAGGAGGAGGCGAGGAGGAGGGAGGAGGAAGAGGGAGGAGGAGGGAGAAGGAGGGAGGAGGAGAACGCAGGAGGAGAAGGGAGCAGGAGGAGGATAGGGAGGAGGAGGGAGAGGGGAGGAGGAGGAAGGAGGAGAAAGTAGGAGGAGGGAGGAGGCGGAGGGAGACGGAAGAGGGAGGAGGCGGAGGGAGAAGGAGGAGGGAGAAGGAGGAGAAGGAAGAGGGAGGAGTAAGAGGGAGAAGGAGAGGAGAGGAGGAGAAGGAGGAGGAGAGGAGGAGGAGGGAGGAGGAGGGGAGGGGAGGAGGAAGAATGTGAAGGGAGGAGGAGAGAGGAGGTAGAGGGAAAGAGAGAGGAGGAGGGAGGCGGAGAGAGGAGGAGGGGAGGAGGAGGGAAGAGGGAGGAGGAGGAAGAAGAAAAAAAAACTATGACAGTTGACAGCTCTGGAATGAAAGGAAGGCGTGTAGAAAATTTCATCTCAATCGGATGGGCCGTTCGCGAACAAATAAAGGACATACATATTTACATACATACATATATACATACACACATATTTACATACATACACTTTGTTTTATAAATATAGATGAGAAGATAAGATATAAATGGCAAGATATGAATAAACAAGAAGATAGGACATAAACAACACTATATTAATAAATGAAAAGATGTGAATATGATGATAAATTAGAAAGAGTTATGCATCCATTGGAAAATATACAATACGATATTGATGAGAAGGTATAGATGAGAAGATAGAAATGATAAAATAACAAATGAGACAGTAGATATGAGAAG
>JACEFZ010023559.1:0-21925 GCA_014155875.1 Cepaea nemoralis
AGAGTGTTTGTCAGGTGCCCATCTGAGATTTCTCTCGGTAAACACGAGAAACACATTTCATATGAAAATGAATATGAATCCCAACCCTATCACTATTAGGAAAGAGGCGTTAGAACCTCTTGCCGCCGGGTAGATTGGGCCCGCTAGCTATTGCAGCGGCCAATCTAAGAGAAGGAAAACTCCGATTATAAACCCCTAAGTTTAAGGTGGACCTACGTGCCGGGGACGGAATGGCCACGGGTGAGCTGGTCTTGAACATAGAACGTCTGGTATGCGGGCGGGGCGGCGCCAGGCGTATGGACTCCTAAGAGAATCCCCTGCCCCTTCCCTAGCAGGCAGGCTCTACTAGAGCGACCGATTATACCCTGCCGTCATATCTAACCAACTAAGAATAATATACAAAGAACTGTCGCCGAAGCAACGGAGTACGTGCTTTGCGCTCAATACCTTTGACAACAGCCAGCGGGGAGAGAATAAAGCGGAGAAGAAGACGTAGGGGAGATGGGGGAAGGAAGAGAGAGAGAGAGAGAGATGTTAGCGAACAGAACCAGCTATAAAGATTCAATAGCAGAGTATGGAAATGGACAATAATCAAGGCGCATATATATATATATATATATATATATATATATATATATATATATATATATATATATATATATATATATATATATATATATATATATATATATATATATATATATATATATACTAACAACAAATTATGACAGAAGAAGTCGCTCTCTGACCTAACGCCTGTCGCAGACCTATTGAGTGACAGTCGTGAATCACAGACGAGCCAATATAGTACGGTCCTCGACACCTCTAGAAAACTTGATGGGAAAAGAGGATGTGGAAACCAAGATATATATGCCAGGATGGCTTAACATAATTGAGACAAAAACAGAGACCCGGCCATGGACTCTGGCGACGGAGTGAGATGGCGAACCAAGACCGCCTAAGCATAGTAGGATTGAACAGATAGTTCTATATTCCTAATGTGTACCACTGACATCATCAATCATTCTTAGTATTATTGCCATCAATTATGTTTTACCATCTTTAGTTTCATTTGTTCCTTGCCACCCAAAGAATACGCCACAGATATACAGGAGTGCACACTACAAACATGTATTACTATGATCGTCAAGAACCAGTATTTAAAAATAAGAAATATTTAGGCTTGTGGGTCCTTTATTTACATATTTACAATATCCATCAAGTGGGTAAATTAACCAGCACATTTTCTTTCTTTGACATCAGGGATTGGGAAATATGACCACAGTCAGGGACAAAAGGTTCATTGAACTACCCAGCACAGAAGGAGGCGGTACCTTACAGGTCAAAGGTCTTTGTCAGCCGAGAAGTGGAAAGTATGACAATGATCATGTTTGACACACAAAGTAGTCACAAGTTAAAGGTGGACGAAGCGATCGCCATTAATCTACACAAGCCAATTGTGTGCAAATAGAGTTGAGTCAAGAACCGACATCATTGCACTCGGCGCATTTCCTTAAGCGCTCAGACCTCATCTTCGATAGCCAGCGAAGAGTTCCAATACTAATGGTGCCCGTTGCAATCTGATTATATTTCCGTCTTGTTTTACCTCTGAGTGACGACTGTCAACTAAATCTTCTGACCACACCTTACTGGGCATTCTCTCTAGACCATGATAGTCTATCTGTTCTTCTGCATTATTCACGTGCTCTCAGAGGACCTTCACCAAATCTGCCGTATCATACATCACATCACCCCTTAATGATGCGGCACCAGCCAATCTGCCTGCCTGTTCATTTCCAACTACACCAGAGTGTCCTCGAGAAAAGATCCAGCGAATGCTCACAACCCGCGACACCTGAATTGATGCATGTCATTCTGCACGAAGCATGCAGAAAAACCTTCACCTTTCTCAGCATGCTTACTGAATCACTTACAGTCACAACATGCGTATACAGTTTGTTCTCCAACCAGAGGAAATCTGCAGTAACCGCCTCTACCTCCATTCTCAGACATTCGAATTGAAATGCTGGAGATGTGGATATACAGAAGAATGGGTCGTATTTGACTGAAACAAAGTCAACCAAATACAGATTTTTCTAGAGAGGCTGGGAATAAAATGAGAGTTAATGATAGAAATAAAAAAGAGAAAACTTCGACCACATTAACAACTCGGGGCTCTAGTAAAAATAAATACAGAAGGGAAGAGGAGAAGGCAGGCGACCCAAATCTCCTACCTCATGTCTTTTCATTGAAACCATCATCATCATGTGTCATGCCGATAAGAGTAGGAGGTCATGTTTCACCATCTCACGCCATCACCAGAGTGATCTCGGTCCTTTGTGTCCTGGATCAACTCTGCTGCTGATATTCCTCCATGCCACCGTCTTAGTCCATCCAGCATAATTTCTCTCGGTCTACCTCTACCTCTTTTGTCACTGATCTTTCCAGTCGTCACGATGTTCTCTGATACCTCTTTTCTCATCCTAAAGAAACCTGTTTGTCACTTTTATTTATCCATCCATCCATCATGTGGGCGGTCATGTTTTGCCATCTCACTCGATCACCAGAGTCGTGGATCAGCTCCGTGTTTCTGTCTCGACCATGCCACGAGGCCAAGCCATCAAGGTACTTGCTTCTAGGACTTCCCCTTGGTCTGTTCCCCTCGATCTTGCCAGTTGTCACTAAGTTCTCCAATTCATTTCTTCTCATAACATGCCCAAAAATTTTTGACTGTCTGCGTCTAATGTCTCTAATCAGCTTACGATGTTCATTTGTTTCTTGAAGGACCTGTTCATTGGTCTTTCTGGCTTGCCATGGTATTCTTTGCATTTTCCTCAGAAACCACATTTCTACAGCCATCAGATGTTTTTCAGCTTGCCTGCTTATTGTCCACGCTTCACATCCATATAAAAGTACAGGTTCTATGTAGCACCTCAACACTCTTTTTCTCGTTTCAATTGACATCATTTTATTGGTCAGTATATTTTTCATCTTGCTGAAGACTACTTTAGCCATGGCGATTCTTGTTCTAATCTCTTCAAGGCATCTCCCATCAGATGTTATGACTGTTCCGAGATAACTGTACCTATTCACTTGTTGAAGAATATTCCCATTTACTTGTATATTACACTGTGGTATTTCGTTCTTCCCAGTGACGACCATAATCTGTGTCTTTTTACAATTTAATCCCAACCCTCGTTGTTCACTGTGTGTAACAACCGCATCTACTAAATGTTGCAGGTTCTGTTCATTGTCTGCAATCAAGACTGTATCATCTGCATATCTAATGTTATTGATGCATCGTCCCCCAATGTTGATTCGTTGCATATCTTCAATATTACTGAAAATACTTTCACTGTACAGGGAAAAAAGATCTGGAGACATTACACATCCCTGTCCCACAACCTCTGTTAATAGGCTGATATTTTTTTTTTGGGTGTGCATGTCACCAACTGGCTTGATGTAGCTCCCGGTTGGGCAACCACCCAGCCAACATCATTTTCTTCTGCTGGTGTTAAGTTCTGGATGCAGTTTAAGATCCCCTAACTCAGAAGGAACTAATTGCTACCCCAGATCCCAGAGAGAAAACGTGGAACAAATGTCTGTTATGCTGATTTAAGACACTGTCCCTGATACTCAAGAAAACAGCCAAGAAGTGGCTCGTTGAAGATAGAATATATCTATATAGTTTTGGCTGTACTTGGTATCACCAGAAGTGAGAAAGGAGGAGTTAAGACATGCAACGTAATCTGGTTACTTATGACTGCATAGGCAAGATACCTCCCGGACATAGATTCCCACTTCTGGACAATATGTGTGAACCCCCACTAAATGATACAATAATGTGTATACTTGATACGTTACACAAACATTTATAAACATTTAGAATTATACGGACAAATTGAGTTTTAAAATACAACAACTGTGTTTATTATTGCTATTGATAATCATATGATGATGATGATGATGATTATGGTATGGTATACGTAACTTATGAGGTCACATAGATCATGCTTCCCCCAGTGAGACGCAGTTCACTGTCAGATTGAAGGAGTCCAAATTGGTCCCTCACAAGGCTAAGTCACTTCCTGATATGGGTTGTTGACTGTCCATTGCTCCTAAGAGATCTGGAATGAAACGAACGGAGATGGGTAGTATCTACGTCTACACATCTCAAAACACATATGTCTATACATTCATATAAACATACATTCAAGTCATAATATATGATGGTATGATGATATATATGATGGCATGTTACATAAACATATATCAGTTCTAAATAAATAAATATATATATGTATATATTAATACAACTATTTAGAACATCTATAGCTCAAAACATACATATTCATATACATTTGTGTAATGGAGTGTTTCCCATATAAGTTCACCTCACTTACTCTTTCCCTTTCTGATTCATTCATACTGTCTTGTCGGAAGGGCTGGTCGCACAGTCCTGTCGAACATTAAATGCCTTCCCTGAATCTGTCTGGGATATTGAATGTCCTAAGTCATGTCTGTCCTCATGCAGACATCATGCAGACAAGGCGAACTGGTGCCATTCCTCAAACCAAGTGGGTTCACCACAATCTTGGTAGGCACTCAAAGTGTTGGTCCCAATAATCAATGTTAATTGGACGCTATCAAGGGACTGGTAACTCTCAGGAATTTCTCCTAAGTAGTCAGTCTCCCCAATGTTTAACATCATACAGGATGAATCTACATGTATCTCCTGTACATGCATAAGCCACACGCTCATGTAGCTTGGATAATGGATTTCTCCAAATTGTCACATACAACAAATCAGACAACCAAGTAGTGAATGCAAGAAGAAAATAGTTCTCAGTGAAATCGTAAAGCTAGAACTGGAACATTAAGTACAAAGAAAATCCACGAGTGTAAAGTTTGGGAGAATAAACAGAAACAAGAAACTATAAGGCCTTCAGACAAGCAGACAAACTCAGAGTAATGGTTTTACCTGGGTTATAGCTAGGAAATCCTGTCATACGACTTCGTACAGAAGTCCAACAGAACGAAATGTTAATATTTCTCCAGTAGGTATCCTAAGAATGCTATTGTAAATTTGCGTCTGAAGTCTTGCTGGCCATGCATGTAGTTTTATTCTCTTCAGCCCTGGCTAGTTTTCACGTTGGCTAATTAATATATCCCCTATTAATTAACTCCACCTATTTTCTACATGTACTATGACGGGATGGATTAAGTCCCAAACTCTTCTCACCCCTCCTCCTTTCCTGTGAAGGGTAGTTTCATCTGTCAATCAAATTGACCGATGCCCCGCCACGCCTGAAACAATGAAACATGCTTTGGCGGCAATGCAGTTGCGTCATTACATTCCAATAGGCTATTAACACCCGCCTTCCTGGGTTGCTGGCAATAGTGTGTCAGCCATGTGTTCCTACTTTGCCGCGGTATTGCAGTGAGATGTTAAGTATCTGGTCCTAATTGCTCCTTTGTGTTGGCAACTCAGACGTTGTCCCGTCTCCCCAATGTCTGGACTTATAGATAGGTGTTAGGCCTGCATTATATTGCCGTCTTTGGATCACACGGGGTTTTCCCCGGAGTAGCACTGCCATGTATTATTTCAGACGGGTCTGGCTGACCCTCTTATCTCCCATTCTGCCGTGGCTGGTTCACACGTTAGGTCCTGTTGAACGTAAGGTGTTAGTCCCTATTCCAACCGCAGGCTTGTAAACTAACACGTCAATCTCAACTGACTGGCTCCGCGATGTCTGGTTGATCAGAACATCAAAGGGAAAATCTCTTAGATGTAGAGACCAGACGTTGCTTTGATCTACCAATGTAGTAAAAATGATAGTGCGGGCTCTACGTGACTCTGTATTTTTCTCTTACGTTTTTATCCTCTTCTGGGGAACGTTTATTCTTTTAGAGAATTTTAGAAAAATATTGTGGGCTCTGTAATTCCTTTCAAACTTGTGTATTTATGATGCTGCCGGGGCTGTCCCGTCACATAGCTCCCCAATTTAGGTAGGTTCATTAATGAAGCCTATAACAGAGCCTCGGCAGCATTCAAGAATGTATCTAAGTTCTCTCCCTTCTCGAACTGCCTCCAAGTCTGGGTTCCCAATATTCTTTGTGGCAGTGGGATGTTCTATGAGTCAAAAGAAATATCCCATGTCTATCCTTCCAGTATAAATCTTGCAAATCTTTGCTCCTGGTGTTGTGTCGGATTTCCGGGCTATTGCTCGGTAATGTCCTATCCTCTGGAGGTTTTACTTTTTCCCAGCCGGGAAATTGCAAAATGTATAACAAGATTCTCCTGCGCCGCAGAGAGACTGTTATTGCCCACTCAATTTCTGGCCTTGTCCTATAAGCAGAGGAAGTGCCATCAGTGTTTTCTTAAAAGAATTGGTCGCAGTAATGTTGCTCCATTTTCTTTTCCTCCGTCGGCCAAAGATCATAAAATCCTTTAATCTCCTCCTTTTGGCAGGAAATTTGCTAAACATCATAATTTTATGATGTGCATTCAAATCATACTTGCCTCTTTCTTGGTAGGGCGTCCGTTTACTCCCTCCTGATTTAAGAGTTTTCTTCCCTCGATAATTCTTTATCCAGGTGTGTTCCTCTTCAACAGAGTTCCATTTTGAATCTGTGTTTGAAAGTATAAGGCTAGTAGAAGTTGTCCAGCTTTGAGAAATCATGTTGTTCCCCAAGAACTGTGAATTTGTATCACTCCTTGTAGAAGTATACATAAACAGCTGTTCTCCCCATCCAACATTGGTTGAAGTGAAAGGTAAACAAGGTCCTGAGTGTTGAGTATAACAACCGCTCCGGTTTTGTTCCGCTGTAGAGTCCATCATTTGTGATCCCCTGTTAGCTTCAGCTGTGTTGATGATAGGTATTACCTTCATCCTGTCCAAAGAAGTATTTTCTTCTTTGTTGTTAGCAGACATGTTTATCGTCCCTGAATCAGAGTCCGTGGTATAATCTACATGAATGCTTTGTATATCTTGAGTTTCCTTTTCGAAAGACTCCAAGATACTGACATCGTAAGAATTCTCCTCCGTGTCTTGTTTGTCCTCCATGGCCAGGCCCTCTTGTGCCAAGTCCAATTGAGGTATTCTCTCCCTGGTCTGGTTTTCTTGTGCCAAATCCAATAGAAGTGATTGTTGTGAGGTGTCATTTTCAATGCCATCTCCCACCTGAGATAAGTAATTCATACAGATAATTATTTCATCTTGTGTGGCCACACAGAAAGAAACACTGGAATCCTGTTTTACATAAATTCCAGTCTCAGTTGAATTCATTTCCACTCCTAGTTTCTCTGAACTGAAGGGAATAAAAGAGTCGGGTAAGGTCTCGCCTTCGATCTCTTTAATAGTTTTCCTCAGGTCCTCCTCCTCCTGGATTTTCCTCCTTTGGGAAGTCTTAGGAAGCTCCTGAGATTGCTGGGTTACCAAGCCAGCTAATCCGCTTTTATTGCGGTGTAAACATTTATCACGTTTGTGACTGTTTACTGTACGCTTGGTACATTTATTCCTATTCCGTTTATTTTTAATATTTTTAGGAATAGGCGAGGGAAGCATCTGCCTTTCTGTGCGCAAGTTTTTGTTTTTCTGAGCCATGGGGATTTGCGAAGGAATGCATGCCTCTTCTTTGTGACGGTCAGCTTCCCCGCTTTCTATCAGAGTTTCGGCTTGAGTGATTGGCTTTTCCTCAATCGAGCTGGTAGATTCCTCCACGTTCAGAATTTCAATTTGCTTCTTCTTAATCTCATCTTCTTCAGCTTTGTGACGCATATCTGCTTCTAATTCTGCAAGTCTTTTCATCATCTGCTCATCTTCTTTGTCCCACCAATCCATTTCATCTCTGATAAATAGTTCTAGCTTCTCTCCTATTAAGCTGAGCCTTATGCCCCATCCTCTAGCGGACTCTAAGAAATCTGTGCGTGCATCCATGATCTCTTCTCAGCTTAAACTCAGGCAAGTAATTATATTATTACCCTACAGAGAGCTAGTCAGATTTATGATAGAGCAGGATAGTGACAAGAGGAACAGACACTGCTATGAGAATGATAGTAGTGAATTTGAGAGGGAAAGTTGATGCAAAGCAGTCCGTCATACACTGAATTAACTAAGCATTATCAAATTATTCATGATTAAATCAAATGATAAAGCATGTAATCAAAAACTCTTCAAGTAAATCATCAATAAACTAATTAATATCACTAATTACTGTGATTATTAATTCTACAGTGGTGAATGATGTATATTAACTCATATGATATTATCCGTTATTAACTTTTTAACAAGTTATTTAAATTCTACAGACTTCCCTAGAAACAAATTCCTAAGTTAATACTTAGCAAATATAATGGGTGAAGAATGAAAGAATGGTTTATGAAAATCAATAGTCTAGAATTTATTCTCTGATTCTATCATGGATGAGAAGTCCTAATGTGTCAAAATCTTGCCTACAATCAAGCAAGCTATTACAATAGAAATAAATTATACCTAATTAATGCTGCTAAGAATGTAAGTGAGAATGACCTAGGTTCTATCCATGGGCAAGCCCGGAATAATACCAGACTAACAGATTTGAAATAGGTTCGTTCCTTGCGAGCGAACCAAAGTGTTCTAGGGTTTACTCCCGGATTCTATAGCGGGCGAGCAGACCAATAAGTCGGAAGCGAACCAAAATTTTCTAGGGTGTACTCCCGGATTCTATAGCGGACGAGCAGACCAATATGTCACCAACTGGCTTGATGTAGCTCCCGGTTGGGCAACCACCCAGCCAACATCATTTTCTTCTGCTGGTGTTAAGTTCTGGATGCAGTTTAAGATCCCCTAACTCAGAAGGAACTAATTGCTACCCCAGATCCCAGAGAGAAAACGTGGAACAAATGTCTGTTATGCTGATTTAAGACACTGTCCCTGATACTCAAGAAAACAGCCAAGAAGTGGCTCGTTGAAGATAGAATATATCTATATAGTTTTGGCTGTACTTGGTATCACCAGAAGTGAGAAAGGAGGAGTTAAGACATGCAACGTAATCTGGTTACTTATGACTGCATAGGCAAGATACCTCCCGGACATAGATTCCCACTTCTGGACAATATGTGTGAACCCCCACTAAATGATACAATAATGTGTATACTTGATACGTTACACAAACATTTATAAACATTTATACAGACAAATTGAGTTTTAAAATACAACAACTGTGTTTATTATTGCTATTGATAATCATATGATGATGATGATGATGATTATGGTATGGTATACGTAACTTATGAGGTCACATAGATCATGCTTCCCCCAGTGAGACGCAGTTCACTGTCAGATTGAAGGAGTCCAAATTGGTCCCTCACAAGGCTAAGTCACTTCCTGATATGGGTTGTTGACTGTCCATTGCTCCTAAGAGATCTGGAATGAAACGAACGGAGATGGGTAGTATCTACGTCTACACATCTCAAAACACATATGTCTATACATTCATATAAACATACATTCAAGTCATAATATATGATGGTATGATGATATATATGATGGCATGTTACATAAACATATATCAGTTCTAAATAAATAAATATATATATGTATATATTAATACAACTATTTAGAACATCTATAGCTCAAAACATACATATTCATATACATTTGTGTAATGGAGTGTTTCCCATATAAGTTCACCTCACTTACTCTTTCCCTTTCTGATTCATTCATACTGTCTTGTCGGAAGGGCTGGTCGCACAGTCCTGTCGAACATTAAATGCCTTTCCTGACTCTGTCTGGGATATTGAATGTCCTAAGTCATGTCTGTCCTCATGCAGACATCATGCAGACAAGGTGAACTGGTGCCATTCCTCAAACCAAGTGGGTTCACCACAATCTTGGTAGGCACTCAAAGTGTTGGTCCCAATAATCAATGTTAATTGGACGCTATCAAGGGACTGGTAACTCTCAGGAATTTCTCCTAAGTTTTCAGTCTCCCCAATGTTTAACATCATACAGGATGAATCTACATGTATCTCCTGTACATGCATAAGCCACACGCTCATGTAGCTTGGATAATGGATTTCTCCAAATTGTCACATACAACAAATCAGACAACCAAGTAGTGAATGCAAGAAGAAAATAGTTCTCAGTAAAATCGTAAAGCTAGAACTGGAACATTAAGTACAAAGAAAATCCACGAGTGTAAAGTTTGGGAGAATAAACAGAAACAAGAAACTATAAGGCCTTCAGACAAGCAGACAAACTCAGAATAATGGTATTACCTGGGTTATAGCTAGGAAATCCTGTCTTACGACTTCGTACAGAAGTCCAACAGAACGAAATGTTAATATTTCTCCAGTAGGTATCCTAAGAATGCTATTGTAAATTTGCGTCTGAAGTCTTGCTGGCCATGCATGTAGTTTTATTCTCTTCAGCCCTGGCTAGTTTTCACGTTGGCTAATTAATATATCCCCTATTAATTAACTCCACCTATTTTCTACATGTACTATGACGGGATGGATTAAGTCCCAAACTCTTCTCACCCCTCCTCTTTTCCTGTGAAGGGTAGTTCATCTGTCAATCAAATTGACCGATGCCCCGCCACGCCTGAAACAATGAAACATGCTTTGGCGGCAATGCAGTTGCGTCATTACATTCCAATAGGCTATTAACACCCGCCTTCCTGGGTTGCTGGCAATAGTGTGTCAGCCATGTGTTCCTACTTTGCCGCGGTATTGCAGTGAGGTGTTAAGTATCTGGTCCTAATTGCTCCTTTGTGTTGGCAACTCAGACGTTGTCCCGTCTCCCCAATGTCTGGACTTATAGATAGGTGTTAGGCCTGCATTATATTGCCGTCTTTGGATCACACGGGGTTTTCCCCGGAGTAGCACTGCCATGTATTATTTCAGACGGGTCTGGCTGACCCTCTTATCTCCCATTCTGCCGTGGCTGGTTCACACGTTAGGTCCTGTTGAACGTAAGGTGTTAGTCCCTATTCCAACCGCAGGCTTGTAAACTAACACGTCAATCTCAACTGACTGGCTTCGCGATGTCTGGTTGATCAGAACATCAAAGGGAAAATCTCTTAGATGTAGAGACCAGACGTTGCTTTGATCTACCAATGTAGTAAAAATGATAGTGCGGGCTCTACGTGACTCTGTATTTTTCTCTTACGTGTTTATCCTCTTCTGGGGAACGTTTATTCTTTTAGAGAATTTTAGAAAAATATTGTGGGCTCTGTAATTCCTTTCAAACTTGTGTATTTATGATGCTGCCGGGGCTGTCCCGTCACAGTGCATATCCTTTACAGCACATCGCTGTCAACAGCAGCATCTTTCAGCTGTCTGTTGATTTCTTGGCAAGATTACGCTCAGTAGTTTAGGCTGATATTGGCCTACTTCATTATCAACTCTTATGGCAGCTTGTTGTTTCCTATATATGTTTTTTACAAGTCTAAGGTCTTTTCCAACAATTTGTAGATCTTCAAGCATCCTTATCATGTCGACATGTCTCACTTTATAGAAAGCCTTTGTGTAGCCAATAAAGCAAAGGTGTAGATCTTTGTTTACTTCTATAGATCGTTCGATTACGGTTCTCAGTAAATACACAGCATTTACTGTACCTTTACTTTACTTTTTTATAGTTGTATATAATGTTCTACTTTCATTAATCTCTTCCGGGCAATCCTTTTCTGAAATATATCTTTTACTTGAACTATTCTACTCTAAATCTCTAATGGCAGCATGCTGAACTAACCTTGCCTTCTTCTTTGTTGTTTGTTCTTCTGCCCGTTCTCCTCTTTTGGGGCATAGTCCTGAACCAAACCATGCCAAGCCGTCCTATCTGTTGCTATCTCCTTCAGCTAACTTCATCTCCATCAAGTATTGTTCTCCTCTGTCATTCCCTGCTCCATGTATATATATGACTCCCGCTAGTGTCTTTCCCTTGTGGGTCCCAGACAAGAGAGTGTCTCATTCTAATCAAATCCCGCCAACCACCAGCAACAGTGCCAAGTAAATCACAAATAGCCAATCAATGTAGGGGCTGAATGCAACTGAGGGTGCCTGTTGTTTTACCAAATATTTGTAGATCTGCCGTGTTGTCTGATGCATTACGTGCTCACTACCTCGGAGTGCTTGTATGCATGTCTTGTAGAAAACTGGTGGGGCTCCAAAGTAATGTGGCCTTTCACAGGCCGGACAAAAATGGACCGATTCCATTTTTAGAAATGTAACATAGAAAGGAGAAAACAATTTATGTACAATCAAGGACAAGTATAAACATTCGTTATAAAACTTTCATGTTTTTAAAATAAAGTTATTACTATTATACAAACTATAAAAGTGACATAAAATTTCCATCCCGTTATTTAAAGTGCTTATAGCCATTGCTAATTTGTATGGAAATATTATTAGAGATTAAGATAAATACAACTATTATGTAAATCGCATAATAAAGTTATACTAGTTTTAGTAATGTCCCTTGAAATAACATTATGTTGGTGTGTCCCTTGTGTCTCTTTTATATTACATCTCACTTTTAATGTGAATTTATTTCGTACAAAACAGTGTGCAATCACAAATAGTGCATTGTGCATTTGTAAATAAACCAAGATCCTAGTCATCAAATACAGCAATATTCTATATTTCTTTGAGTAATGACTTTTGTTTAATGTTGCTTATCCCTTACAGGACGTTGCAGTCAACACCAGCATTTTTCATCTGCTGTTTATGTGCTAGGCAAGTTTTACGTTCAATAGTTAGCCCTTGCTCTGAACGACCGGCTCACATACCCTCGTAAGTTAACAGCGCGGACTAATCCGCTGCCGAATCTCGCATAGCTGTATTTCCAGGTGAATATCCGGGATTACGAACAACGTCGTTAACCTCTTGGCCGGGAAGACGGCGTGTAATGACTGCATACTATTACTTTTACACAAACGTATCAGATGACTTATAATTCTTATCCCGTATTTTATGCTGCATATAATTGTTGCCAATTTCTTTGAACATTTTGTAAAAGATTCAGATACATACTAGTTAAATAAGTTAGTGCATATCCTGTAAGGACGTTGCAGTCAACACCAGCATTTTTTGCTGTTGTGATCTCTTGGCAAGTTTAAGTTCAGTAGTTTGACATTGTTTTCTGAACGATTGGCACCCATACCATTTCGTAAAAATATAAAACACTGCGGTCTGCTGCTAAATCGCCCGCAGCTATGTTTAGAACGCGGGTATGCGGGATCACGAACTGCGTCCGTAACCCCTCCGCAACGAAGCCGGCAAATGTGTATATACTCATCTCTTGTACACAGCCGTGATCAGTTATCAGTTATCAGTTATCAGTTGGGATATCTTCATTGCACTCCGGACATGTCCATAGGTGCTCAGAACCTCTCCCCAACATATGCATCAGCGTCCGGTGGCTAATAGTGCCAGTTCTATGTTGGTTGACGTGGCCCTTTGTTTTCCCGATGTACCTCTCTCGTCTGGCTGTGCCGATTCTTACTCCCAAGTCTTTCATCCTGGACAGCGATGTGGAATCACTGACGTCAAAGTCCTCTGTTCTCGCCATATCTTTGAGGACGTTAATTACATCGGCACGATCCATGGGCTGGCCATCTACAGGGGGTGCAGAGCCAGCCAGTTTATAAGCTCGTTCATTTCCCTCGACTCCCGCATTTCCCGGGACGAAGATGAAGGTGACTTTACGGACAACAGACTTCCGCAGCGACTCAGTCCACTGTCTACGTACAGATCCAGCTTCGACCTTCTGAATCATGCTCATTGAATCAGTTAGTACACACACGTTGGTATAAAGCTGTGATTCCAGCCATATGAAAGCCTGTGCAACTGCCATCACCTCCATCGTCATGCTGCTCGTGGTCATAGAGTGGGCACCACTGGATTCTTGAACGGTTCGGCCTGCTGTACGGGCTGTAAAATGCCCACGCACCCATTCCTTGCCGGGGTTGATACTGGTAAGACTGCAGACCTGTCTGACGACATCTTCCGCCCGACACAGCTGTGATGTTTGTATTGTACGTTAGTCAGGTCTTGTACACAGTCGTGATGTTTGTATTGTACGTTAGTCAGGTCTTGTACACAGCCGTGATGTTTGTATTGTACGTTAGTCAGGTCTTGTACACAGTCGTGATGTTTGTATTGTACGTGAGTCAGGTCTTAGTAGATATGGCTGAGCTACCGTATGACAATAGACGGTACTACCTGCTTTCTGTTAGCGCTGGATATTGTTGGTCAGGTCTTATTAGATATAACTGAGCTACCTTATGACAGTAGACGGTACTTTTACACAGTATATGAAACGGGAGATATACCTCCTGAAGTATGTAATTCTATATTTATTGCAATCCCGAAGAAATCAGGAGCCATGGAATGTGATCAGTATCGAACAATTATAATAATGAGTCCGTGGTATATTTTTTCGCAAGCCGTCAACGTCGCTGTGAATATTCCCCGCAATACCATTCAAGATGACCACCGCAACAGTGCTGGTGTGTTCCCCACTTCTAAAATCCTAATTTTACAACAACAGACTCATTTTCGAGGTGATAGACAAAAAGTCGGATGGGAAAAACTAATATAAAAACAGCAGTGACCGGTTCAAGGCCTCATTGTGCATACCACAAACTCATCGTCACTAGAAGAAGGCCGACTGTGAATGCTGAAAAACGTAGCCTCGAACGCAAGATAGAAAATCAAGTTGAGAGAGAAAAGAAGGATCAACAAACCAGCAGCCAGTGTATTTGGAAACCCAACCAAATCTAGGACCTGACATCTTGGTGTTGACATGTGGTGTGGGAGCCATTAAAAAAGAATGAAGGTAAACACAATAATATATTTTATATTACGCTAGCCAGTGATCCATTTTTCAAGAAGTCGGTGAGTCAATGTGTTGTAAACCACGTGATTAGTCCTTAAGAAATTAATTTAGTAGAAACTAAATATTATAGTCAGTATCATAATAATAGATAAAATGTACTATAGGATAACCCATAGTGAGATTCTTTTTCTCCCAGTTAAACAACTTAATGTAATGTGTAAGCATTAGACCTAGGTTGTACAATTTATTTCTTAAATAGATAAACTAAACCAACATTGATTTAGGAGTGATTAGCTTAAGATTTAGGAAGCTAAGAAATACTTAGTTCACTAAGAAGAAACTATTTTACACGTGCCAACACTGGTAAGAGAAATTAGTGTAATGTGTAACAGATAAGTACATGAGCACATGAGATGTAAATAGACTCCTAAATGTATCATAATTTTTGGTGTTGGGTGAAATCACCCATGTGATGAGTCAAATGTATTTTCATTGTTGTTAAACATGTAGATTTATCATTTGTGAGGCACAGAATAATGTAATAATCAACCGCCATGCAAGAATGGTTAGGATTAATAATGAATGAATGTGGATTGGGTTTATTACATAAATCTATGTAATTCATGAGAGTATGCCTGTGGTGATTCAGGTGTAATTTCATTACTGCTAAACAGATGTGAATGTATCCTTTGTGAACCTCATCAGTACGACTAATTATCATCCAGGAAAATATTATAATTTCTGATGATTAATGGTGAAATGATTGAGATTCCATTGTAATGTCATTGTTGATTGATTGATTGATTGATTGATTTAGGAACCGACATCACAGCATTCGGGGAATTCCCATAAGTGCTCCGTCCCCATCCTCAGCAGCCAGCGAAGAGTGCCAACACTAATAGTACCAGTAGCAATCTGATTATATGTCCGTATCGCCTTTCCTCTGAGCGTTGATCGTCGGCCAGATCCCCTCGTCACCCCTCGCTGTCGCATTATTGCCAGACCATGGTGGTCTATTTGCTCCTCCGAGGTGTACACATGCTCCCACAAGGTCGCAAACAGAATCTGCTTTCTCATGCATCAATACTCCACCATGTTTTGCAGAGCCAGCCAATCTGTCCGCCTGTTCATTCCCCAGCACACCAGCATACCCCGGAGAAAAGATCCAGATGATGCTTGTCACCAGTGACTTCCGAAGCGAAGCAAGCCACTCTGCACGAATGTTGTCTGTCTTCACCCTACTCAGCATGCTTTCTGAGTCAGTTACAATCCATCCAGCGGAAAGCTGCACTGACCGCCTCCACCTCCATTCTTAAGCTAGATGTTGTGGTATCATATGCCAGGCTCTCCTGCACCAAACGTCGACCACTGACTTTTCCTAAGAACCCCCAGGCACTTCTCCTACCTCTCAACACCGACCCATCTGTGTAGATAATCACATCACCTGAGCGAGAATTATCCTGAATTAGTTGCTGGATTTCCACTTCCGTTACCCCTGCTGGCCACTCCCTGCACTCTCGGCTCAATGTCATTGTTGTTGAATATATGTGGATGTATCATTTGTAAAGCACATACATATGCTTTATTGTTATCCATACATATATGATTGTGTCTGATGAATGATTGTTGAATGATTGAGATCTCATTGTGATGTCAATGGTGTTAAACGATTACCAAGACTATCTACAAGAAACTAAGACATACGACTATATGAAATTAAACAGCATCACACAACTAGATACAGAACTTATCCCCAACTGTGACGACTTCATTATGAACATGACAGACTCAAGACTGTGCTCAAAGCTGGACATGACAAAGGGATATTGGCAAATATCCATGACGGACGAATCTATACATTTCACAGCATTCGCCACACCTTGGAGCCTATACGAATGGTTACTTATGCCATTTGGATAAGTGAACTCACCCGCCTCGTTTGTGAGAATGACAAGACTGCTACTACGCTACGTATTAAACGTCGGAACTTACATAGACGACAGTTGCATCCACACAAACGACATGACTCAACACATAACAACACTCATTCAAGTCTTTGACAGAATCAAACAACATGGTCTCACCATAAAACCAAGCAAAGTAGAAATCGGCTTTACCGAAATTGACTTTCTGGGCGCCAAGATCTCTGACGGACACATAATGAGTGAAAACAAGATTGTATCCAAAATTCTCAACTTGGATTTACCAAAAATGAAGAAAGAAGTCTGAAATTTATTAGGACTGGTAAATTATTTCAGATAGTTCTTACCAACATTTTCAGAACTCACAGCATTTTTCACAAACTTGCTGACGAAAGACCAGCCGAATAAAATTGTAAAGAGTGTGGATCTAGCTATAGCACTTGCAGAAATAAAAACATATTTTCGAAACCCTCTATTCTAAGATTGCCTAACCCCAAATTACTTCTTACAGTGAGAACGGACGCCAGCGGAATAGCGGTGTCGGGAATTTTGCTCCACACCTACTGAGAAAATATTCAACTGCCATCATGTACGTCAGTTGAACACTAACAACATGTGAGAAGAGATACAGCACGCCAGAACTTGAGTGCCTAGCAGGTCATTTTTTGCAATTACTAAGTTATCCAGTCACCTAATGGGCACCCATTTTATATTGCAAACTGACAACAATCCTTTGCTCATACTACACCAAGGAAAGTCAACCAATAACCGGATAGCCAAATGGGCTCTGCTCTTACAAGACTATAGTTTTAACATTGAACACATTAATGGAAAGGACAACAACCGGCAGACCTCCTGTCCAGACTGCCGTGTTCTAGCGCAGTGAAATAACGATCCATATTAATGTGTTTCAACCATTTAAAGTCTGTGATACGTGAAAGTAAATATAAATACATTTTAAAACAGTATGAAAGGAACTGTGAATTGTGAGCATTCCAAAAAGGGCATTGAAGACATTTTCCTGCGGCAGCACCTGTGTGTGCCATAAACATTACACATTAGAATGGTAGTCTTCCTTCAGTGACATTGCAGTTACATTTGTTCGTAGTAAAGTAATTCGGCAGTGCAAATTTGCACAACACTTTTCAGATTAATAAACTATTTTATTATTTCAAGATTAAGTATGAATGAAAGTATGAATGACATTTACCACATTAAAATTGAATATCTCTATTCGGTATGAAAGAATATACAATTGTAATATAAGAATCGTCGTTCGGAATCTAACATTCAAAGTTGTCACACTTGTTAAAAATGTGAATGCAAGGAGGCCAAGCGGTTGACGCTTAGAATTGAGAAAAAAAATTTAATTTAATTAATATCAGAAATTATCATGTACCAAACCAATCAATATTGTTTTAAAGTAGAACTTAGGTTAAAGGTTATCCAAGGGAAATAATGCAGGAATTGGAAAAGTGTAACGTTCAGTCAACAATTCTGAGTGTCAAAGTGACTAAAGAATTGACAGAAATGCTCTACGTTTTGTGAACAAAAGGTAATGAGATTTGTAGAGACCTGGGATAAGATACCTGGCCAATACAGACCAGTAAACAGCTTGTCCTTGATGTTAAAGACAATTTGTCAACAACATAAAGCCTAACAGTGTTTTGTTATGAGAAGGGACGTCGTTTGAGCCATAATAATGGCAATATAACGTAAATCGTCTGATCCTTCGGACCATGCGGAGTCTCATATACGAATAAAGTACAAAGATAACACTCAGAGTTTAAAAGATACATAAAAACACAGCCGCAATACGGCACAGAAGAATTAATGAACGACGCTCCTGTTCAAACCATGCAAATGCACCTGCCTTTAACAAAATTACTAAACGATATACAACCGCACACCTAGAAATATGTTCATGATGTGTCTCTTTCCCAATAAAATAATAAAGTGACACAACGAGGGTGAAGGGGAGTGTGTCAGAGACCCAAGTACATAAAGACAGTACTGACAGGACAGTATAGAGGACAGACAGCAGTCAACAGGGACTGCAGGGTGAGACAGGTAGAGAGAAGTACTGGGGCAGGTCACGACTGTTGACAAACAGCAAAGGGTTAAGGACAGGTGAGCCTGTAACTAAGTAAAGACCCGAGACAGACGGACACACGCAAGTAAGACAGGAATCACGGGACGTGAGAACCCGTGATGCAACGGACCGGACCAAGAGTCAGGCAGACGGTGTTAGACTAGCGACGAGGACAGACCTAGACGAGTGAAAGAGATTGAGATTGCTATGCTTGTGTAATTGAGAGTGTACCAGTGAATACTACTGTGCGAGACATAGCATGCTGGGATTGAGTGCGATAGTGTATGCCAGCTGAGCGCTATGGCTAGACTTGACAAGAGTGCAAGTAGCTGTATATAAATGCTTCTGTGTATATATTTGTATTATGCTATATTGCCCGTACCGACAAGTGTGCAAGTAGCTGTATATAAATGCTTCTGTGTATATATTTGTATTATGCTATATTGTCCGTACCGACAAGAGTGTATTGAGCCGGCACGGCTTTGTGTTCATTGGGCAAATCCCAATGGGATCTTTGTGAAGCTCAGTCTAGTGAAATTAAAACGTTCCTAGGTGGAACGCATTGAGAGCTTGTCTCCGAGTGTACTTATTGTGTGACAGAGTAGCGTTAACTGTCCTGGGCCATTCTGTTGATAAATAGTTACCAGTGGGACCTTGACACAGTATCTAGAAGAACTCGCAGAAATGCAAAATGATGAGTCAATTAAAACTTTATTCAATATAAAAGGAGCGATGGCATGGCTTTGTGAGGAAACCGAAATAAAATATCCAAATGCAACCAAACGTGCAAGAGAACTATTGTTACTGTTTTCATCTTGATATTTTGCTGAATGCGGATTTAGGTCCATAAATGATTTGCTGCAACAACAAAAAAAAACAAAAAAAAAAAATAAGGAAAGAAAAGAAATCGGCTGGATATAACAACGCGGGGAGACTTGAGACTGAAGTTAACTAAATTGGAACCTGACATAAAATATCTTTGCAGCAAGCATCATGCACAAGGTTCTCATAAATTTAAATAATAAATATTTACTAATAATTAAAATAATATAAAAAAATCTTTCATTAAAATTATTTTGTACTTGAATTTCAGTTCTCCATTACATGTTTTGAAAATGGGCTTACTGTGATTGCTAAATAATTTCCTAGTGATTTCTTCCTGAAACCTATCATTTGAGTTTCTTTAGTGAACATTTCAATTTTTGAATATTAAAAATTATGTATATGTTGAGGGGGGGGGGGGGGGGGGGGGGGAATAAGAATGTTAGAAAGGCTTATGTGGGCCATTAGCACAAAAAAAGGTTGGGAAACGCTGGTCTAAAGTGTCTGGTGACTGCAGTAGTCTTCTGCCTGCCCATTTGCTCTTCTTTGCATTGCTGACGATTTGAAAACCACCAGAGTCTTCCTTTTTGGATTGTTTTCTTGTGTGTTGTTTTCTTGTGTGTTCGTGTCTTCTTGTGTGTTGATTTAACTAGTGAAAGTTTGTGCCAGTTCAGTTCTTTTCTGAGGAAGAGTTTCTCGCACGAGAGGCGGGAATTCTTCTTGACTTTGTTCACCACTTGCTGCTGCTGTTGGTGTTGTCGGTGATCGTCTACTAGGGCATTTATTTGCCAAGTGGTTATCATGATATGAATCTTTATTTTGTTTTTGTCAAGTTAAAGAACATTGTTTTAATGGCGTTACAATGAAAATGATACAGATGCTCAAGAGGTGATCTAGTACATTACGTCTTCATTGGTTCAGAAATATCTTTATTCTTTCCTTGTTTCTCAAGCTCAGCGAAAGCTGTTTAGAAAAGTCATCGTCTATGTTATCTTCCCACACATGGCTGTCCTCAGGTGCCTCTTCTTCACCCGTCCAGTGTTCGGTGGGGAGCTCTTAAATTCGTCATCTTCCTCCAGAAGTCCAAGATCAGGTTTGGTAGGATTGTCAGCCATGATGTTTGCTTTGTTAAATCTTGGCCTTGTACAGGCCGGACAAAAATCTATCTGCAGCATATGCCTCGTTTTTGACAGTGTAAGGAGAAACAATTGTATGTAATATCAACGAAAAGTAGTAAATTACGTTATAATATTCTCATGTTTATAAAACTAAACCACTACTTTTACACAAACTTTAAAGATGACTTAAAATTCATATCTTTATTTAAAGGGCATATGAGCTTAGCTAATTTCCATCAAAATTTGTTAACGAATTAATATAAATACTATAATTATGTAAATGGTATAATAAAGTTATACCACATTTAGTTATGTCCCCTGAAATTACTGTTATGTTGTTCCATCCCTATCCTCTATTCTTATTACATGTCTACATTTTAATGAGGTTTTATTTAGCTATTTCGCACAAAACAGTGTGTAATCACAAAGTGCAAAGTGTGTTTTACTTTATATTTGCAAATACAACAAGATCACAGTCATAAAATGCAGTAAAGTTCTATACTTGTTTGTGAAATGACTGAATGCTATTTATTATTACTGTTACACAAACTTTGAAGATGACTATAATTCTTATCCCATTATTTATGCTGCATATAACTGTCGCCAATCTCTATGAAAATGTTATAAAAGATTAAGATAAATACTACAATTATGTAAATCGCACAATAAAGTTATACTACGTTTAATAATGCCCCTTGAAATAACTGTTATGTTGTTATGTCCCTTCCTTCTATTTTAATTAAATGTCTACATTTCAATGTGGTTTTATTTCGTACAAAACAGAGTGTATTCGCAGTGCGCATTGTGTGTTTTCCTTTACATTTGCAAATACAACAAGATCCCAGACATCAAATGCAGCAAGATTCAATAATTGTTTGTGTAATGACTGCATACTATTTATTATTCAATAAGTTAATACCTCGCAGACATTAAATGCAGTTTGCATTTAAAAATTGCATATGGATAGTAATTATAGTTATCCTATTCAAACGTTATGTTTTTATTGTCAGAACATAGAATCAAACGTTTCTAGTCCTATATTGTGAGGTATTTATCTTGGAACAATGAGTCCATTCATCTGTATTAGATCTCAAATCTATGGACACAAATATTTCGTTAGAATGTTCCACATTAGCAAAAAACTTGCCC
>JACEFZ010023560.1:0-22104 GCA_014155875.1 Cepaea nemoralis
ATAAAAAGATGTCAATTGCAAAGAGAAATAAAGTGTTGAAATGCTACACAGAACCTATGCTGTTGCATGGATGTGAAACGACGAAGGTAAGCAGAATAAATGGAAACATATAATGACAATGGAAAAGTGGTAACTGAGGGAAATGCAAATAATACCATGGACAGACAGAAGAACCACTGAGCAAATCATACAAGAAACAAATTAAAACCATAGGCTGATTTTATACATTAGAGACATATCTTTGGGCACGGTATAGAAAGATATAAACTAGAGAACATGGTGACAACTGGCAAGATTAAGGGGAAACGAACAAAGAAGGCAAAGAAGTAAATATCTGAATGGCTTGACCGCGTGGCATGGTCGGGACAAGAACACAGAGCTGATCCACGACTCTGGTGATTGTGTAAGATGCTTGCTTGCTTGCTTGTGTTCGTTGGCTTGAGCTCCAACGCGAATGATGAGACCTGACCTTCCACGCTTACCAGCATGGCAGATGATGATGATGTGCAGAAACATGGCATTCGTTTTACCTTTCCCACAACCGCATTGTTATTCCTCTAGTTCAGCTTGTACTGTCTTCCTAACTCTATGCATGACACTTCCCAGCAACAGCTGTGTAATATGGCTCATTGTGCTTATTGTTTTTTCCGATGCTGATCACATGTACGATTCCTGATTTATAAATTACCTACACACATAAACACAGAAGCATATATACTCAAACACATACACTTGCACAGCCCAAATAGGTATGATTTAATTGTAAATATTTTGAACCACTTGCCTGTAATTAAATGATAAAATCAAAGGAATATTGCCAGATATCAGAATCAATATACAGTACTGGTTATTGAGGTAATCATGCTTGCCCCAGTATGGACTCTGGATAATGAATGGTTGAGTGGTCGCTTTCATTTCGATTACTTCGTATCTTATTGGATGACATAATTCGTAGACATTCGCAGTCTGGAGAATGAAATGCAATCAACTATTAGTGTTTAGAACGTCACATGAGATGGATAGTAATGTAACCTCTGTGAGTGTTAGCGTCTGTAATTGTTTTACCTCTACACATTGGTGCATTTGTGAGAGCTCGTGATTTCAGACAGTCCATAATAGTGTTACGTATACACATTGATGTCTCTGTGTGTGCTAGAGTTTTCAGCCAGTGTGTAATAGGCACACACACACACACACACACACACACACACACACACACACACACACGCACACCCAAACAGACAGACATACAGACATACGATATGCATACTTGCCTGTTCATATGAGCAGGTATCATTGTAAGGCATCGAATTAGAATAAGTCACAGGAACAAAAGCCACTCGACCACCGTCCAGCCAACTGACTCTAGGTTCCTTAACCACTCTCTTGGTGTTAGCCAATTCTGTAGTCACCAGTATCTTTTCGACATATGAAATAATGTCATGTTAACGCATTCACGTCTTTGGCCACCAATATCTAATGGACACATGCAATTATGTCGTGTTTATCTCATAGAGTTAAATAGTTTCATGTGCATAGAGGACATTCAATAATGACATGTTTATCTCATTGCGTTCTGTAGTCACCAGTGTATAGTGAACATACAATAATGACATGTTTAACTTATTTAATTATGTGGTCACTTGTAGGTAGCGATCATTCAATAATCTTCTAAAGTGCCTTGAACAGACCCTCACGACTGACCAGATCAAATGCCTTTGTGAGGTCGATGAAGGCAATAAACAGTGGTTGATTCTGTTCACTGCATTTTATATATATAAATATATATATATATATATATATATATATATATATATATATATATATATATATATATATATATATATATATATATATATATATATATATAGAGTGAGGGTCTGTTCAAGGCACTTAAGAAGATTGGTTGCCCACTAACTCTTCTATCCATCGTGGGATCGTTCCACACATGCATGACGGGTATAATCAAGTTTGATAGTGCAACTTCTGAAGAGTTTGACATCAAGAGTCGAGTTAAGCAAGGTTGTGTACTAGCTCCCACCCTCTATGGAATATACTTTTCACTTCTACTAAAATATGCCTTTCCTGATCAGGATGGTGGCATATACATTCACTCGAGCTCAGATGACAGCTTCTACAATGCTCAGAGATTGAAGGCCAAGACAAACATTAGGAGGGTCAGAGAGTTGCTTTTTGTAGATGATGCTGCAGTTACGACCAACTCTGCGGAAAATTGCAATGTCTGCTATCTGCATTCTGCAATGCTTGTTCTGAATTTGGTTTAAAAATTAGCAAAAAGAAGACACAGATTGTGTCACAAGATGCACATGGGGTACCATCAATCTTTATTGACGACGCCGAACTAGAGGTGGTAGATCATTTTACATATCTAGGATCAGTGGTAAATAGCAAATTATCCCTAGATCACAAAATCAATATCAGGATTGGTAAGGCAGTAACAACAATGAACAGGTTAAGAAAGAGAGTCTGGGAGAACAGGAAGCTTACTGCCAAAACAAAAGTCCTTGTCTATCAAGCCTGTGTCTTTAGAACTCTTCTTTATGGCAGTGAAACCTGGACAACTTACTCACACCAAGAGAAGCGTTTAAACAGCTTTCATATGCGGTGTCTGCGAAGAATTCTTGGTATTAAGTGGCAAGACAAAATCACAAATACTTAAGTATTGGAAAGATCAGGTTTTGTAACGATTTATTACATGCTCAGTCTTAGTAGATTTAGATGGATAGGACATCTTAGGAGGATGGATGATGGTAGAATACCAAAGGACATCTTTGTTAGTGAATTACAAATGGATAAGAGATCTCAGGGTCGGCCTCTATCACGATACAAAGATGTGTGTAAGTAGGACATGATTGATACAGGCATTGATAATGCACATAGGGAGCAAGTCGCCACTGAACGTGTTGCATGGAGGGCAAATATCAGAAATGGAATAAAGACAAAGGAGAAAATTATTGCAGATAAGTCACACACCGAGCGTGTGAGACGTAAGATGGTGCATGATGGTGGAAATGACCACGTGTTCACATGCACTCACTGTGAACGAACATTCACAGCGCGAATTGGCCTTATCAGTCACATTCGCTACCGCCATAGGTAAAAGTTATTATGCCTTTTTAAAGCACAAACTATCGTCTGTCAAGACGGCAAGGTGCCAATGTATATATATATATATATATATATATATATATATATATATATATATATATATATATATATATATATATATATATATATATATATATATATATATATATATATATATATATATATATATACTAGCTGTCCCGGCCCGGCTTCGCCCAGTCCCTGGTGGGGAGCATCTCATTTAATTCATATAAGTGTATATATATATATATATATATATATATATATATATATATATATATATATATATATATATATATATATATATATATATATATAAAAGACTGTTAGATTCATACAAGAGACAACATTGCAGTTATAAACATATTTCAGGAGAACGAAAATAGAAGAAGATATAAGTAGTTGTCAAAGACTAGAATACAAAGGAGGGAAGACCACCCTGAATGAGTGGTCTACCTCAAGTAGATTAGAGGTAACCCAGTGCCCCAACAAGAGGGCAGGGTAGGTGTAGGGATTAGATAGGGAGGAGAACTATCAACAGTTCTCTCATGAGACACGTAAGTGTCAACCAGAGGGTAAGCACTCTGGTCACGGTGTAATCATCTCAACGTGATAGACACCAAGAACTTGGAATAGAACTCAAGAGTAGGCTTACTACTCTAAGCGTGTGGAATGATGTAGCACGCAAAAGCCGAAGTGCGCATGAAGACCCTCCGCGTGCTGTGTAATCAGGACGCGGAGAATTGTCAGACAGGGGACGGACTTCGTAGCGGACACATCGCTTAGAGTCGATGCGTCTTTCTTTAAGTGAATAGATAGATTTAGCAGTAGGGCTAGGGACGACTAGTGATAGGAAGTTCTGTGTATTCATGTGTGATTCATTAGAGACAGTTTTGTGCATTTATGTATTGTAAGAGCCAGTGGCAATAAAATGTGTAATCAATTCCTCTCGTACGACTGACAAATCTTTTTGTGTGGTGCGAGAGAAGTTTATCCCTGAATGCCTGTAGCATCGCTTGATGACAGTAGTCATATAAGTTCTCGTTCCCGTTACCGACTATCTGTCTGTCTGTCTGTCTGTCTGTCTGTCTGTCTGTCTGTCTGTCTGTCTGTCTGACCCGGCCCGGCATCACCCAGCTCCTGGTGTGGGGCATCTCATTTAATTCATATAAGTAGTCATATAAGCTCCCGTTCCCGTTCCCGACTATCTATCTGTCTGTCTGTCTGTCTATCTGTCTGTCTGTCTGATCCGGCCCGGCTTCGCCCAGACCCTGATAGGGAGCATCTCATTTAATTCATATAAGTAGTCATATAAGTTCCCGTTCCAGGCTGTCTGTCTGTCTGTCTGTCTGTCCCTCTCTGTCTGTCTGTCTGTCTCTCTGTCTGTCTGCCTGTCTGCCCCTCCCTCTCTGTCTGTCTGTCTGTCTGCCTGTCTGTCTGCCTCTCTGTCTGCCAATCATTTATTGGTTGCAGTTAGAACAACCTTAGATAAACGAAGACCAACTTACAAAAAGCATTAGAAAGAGCACTTGAAAGATCTTTACATATTCCCCAACAATTAACTTGGGTAAATGGAGCGGCGGCAGCAGCAGCAGCAAAAGAAGAAAAAGGAGGAGTAGGAGCTGGGAGGAGGAATAGGGAGGTGGAGGAGGGAGGAGGAGGGAGGAGGAGGGAGGAAGAGATAGGCGGAAAGAGGTGGAGTAGGGAAGAGGAGGGAGGAGGAGAGAGGAGGAGGAAGGAGGAGAAGGAAGGAGGAGGATGGAGGAGGAAGGAGGAGGAGGGAGGAGGAGTTAGGAGGAGGAGGGAGGAGGGGAGGAGGAGTAGGGCGGAGGAGGAAGAGGGGGGAGGAGGGATGAGGGGAGGAGGAGGTAGGAGGAAGAGGGTGGAGGAAGAGGAAAGAGGAAGGAGAAGGAGGAAGAGGAGGGAGAAGGAGGGAGGAGAAGAACGCAGGAGGAGGAGGGGGAGGAGGAGGAAGAGGAGGGAAGAGAAGGGAGGAGGAGGGAGGTGGAGGGAGATGGAGGAGGAGGAGGAGGGAGGCAGGAGGGAGGAGGAGGAGAGAGGAGGAGGAGGGAGGCGGAGGGAGAAGAAGGAGGGAGGACGAGGAGGGAGGAGAAGGAGGGGGAGGATGAGGAGGGATGATGAGGAGGGAGGAGGAGGAAGAGGGAGGAGGACGAGGGATGTGGAGGGAGGAGGAGGGAGGAGGAGAGAGGAGGTAGAGGGAGGAGGAGGGAGGAGGAGAGAGGATGATGAAAGAGGAGGAGAAGGGAGGAGGAGGGAAGAGGAGGATTGAGGAGGAGAGGGAGGGGGAGGGAGGAGGAGGGAGAGGAGGAGGAGGTAGGAGGAGGAGGGAGGAAAAGGGAGGAGAAGGAGGAGGGAGGAGGAGGGATGAGGGGGAGGATGTAGGAGGAGGAGGAGGAGTGAGGAGGAGGGAGGAGGAGGAGAGAGGAGGAGAAAGGAGGAGGAAGAAAGAGGGGCGATTGGGAGGTGGGAGGAGGGCGAGGAGGTAGGAGGAGGAAGAGGGAGGAGGAGGGAGGAGGAGCAGAAAGAGGGAAGAGGAGGATGGAGGAGGGAGAGGGAGGAAGGGGAGTGGAAGAGGAAGAGGGTAGGAGGAGGAGGAGGGAGAGGAGGAGGAGGAGGATTATAACGCATATGCCTGTAGATAACTGCAGCGAAAAGGTGGGTCTGTCTATCTATCTGACCCGGCGTGGCTTCGCCCAGCTCCTGGCGGGTAGCGTCTCATATAAATTCATACAACAAGAAAAAAGTAACTTAAAAGAATGTCCTTCCACACACCATCCATTATTTTTAATGAAAACTGTTTCTAATCACCTACATGACTGTAGATAACTTCTTAAGCATAAAAAGATGAGTTACAATGTTATGCATTATGCATTATTTTTATGAAAACTTTGGAAATGCCTTAAAGATTGTATCATTATTTATTATAAATCATATGCCTGTATATAACTATAGACAAAGAGGTTATAAATCTTTGAAAACGATGCAACAATATGACTATAAGGTATACAGAAAAGTTATTAAAAGTTATGCCCCTTGAAATAACTTTTCTATAGTTAAGTCCCCTTGCTATATAGAAATTATAATGAAAAATGAAAAATTAAATAATAAGTAAGTAGCCGATTTAACAATTAAATAATATCACAGTTGGCAGCGGGAATGAGAGGAAGACGTGTAGAAAATTTCATCTCAATCGTATGGACCGTTTGCGAACGCATAAAGGACACCCACACCCACATACAGTCTCTTTTATATATATATATATATATATATATATATATATATATATATATATATATATATATATATATATATATATATATACGATCGTAAACTGATTAGAGACATTAGACGTAGACAGTCAACATTTTTGGACATGTCATGAGATGAAATGAATTGGAGAACTTGATGACGACTGGCAAGATCGAAGGGAAGAAACCAATGGGATGACCGAGAAGTAAATACCTGGATGGCTTGGCCACTAGGCATAGTTTAGTCAGGAAAATGGAGCTGATCCATGACTCTGGAGATCGAGTGAGATGGCACAACATGACCGCCCACGCTTATCGGTATGACACATGATATATATATATATATATAATATATATATATATATATATATATATATATATATATATATATATATATATATATATATATATATATATATATATATATATATATATATATATATATATGTCCGTGTGGCTAGTACGCCGTGCTGCAGTAATGTACGAGGGCATCAAGCAAGCTGCCGGTCCATAAAAAACATAAGATGGCCCCTTGTGGCATAACGCTAACCACCATTATTCATTTACCAAAAAACATGCCGCAAGAAGAGGAAACAACATTAAAAGAAATTGACTTCACAACCGCAAACGGAGACTAGGACTTAAAACTTAACATCGAAACTGGAACTGCATAAGTGACAGATGACGTGGATTCTTAGAAAGATTTCATCAGACAAAGCTCGGAAGACCATTGGACGAAATAGACATGTGACCCGCTTTCGCGCCAACGCCGGATTTGCATATGTTAATATTTCATCAGATCTGGTAAGCCCTCACTTTTTCCTGCAACCAGCCTGATAAACAGATGTGAGAAGCTGGTGTGACCAAATTTTCAAACATGGAATTGCGGGGTGTCTAGATCTGAGGTAAGCTTGTGATTCCCGAGATTAGACTAAGAACCCGATGTATCAAGTATCAAGTAATGGTAACCCGTGTTTGTGATGTCAATTGAAATGTATTATTATTAATTAAAACCTCTGAAATGTAAAAATGCTCGACTGTAGATTCTAACGACGCAGAGCCGTTCCCGGGCAAAAATGACTCTCCAAATACTCTCTTCGATGAAACTGCAATCTCTGATATTCTTAGAGATAATTATTAACTTTAAGAAGTGCATTATACTACTACATTCTATTCTAAATAACTGTGAGAAGTGATGATTCGAACGCAATCTTGTGCATTTTGTCAGAAACATTGTTAAAGATGCTATCACTACCTACAGCTGAAATGACAGTTCGTGTACTAGAATAAGTGCCTTGTTCTAAAACAGACTTATCTATGCCTATTTACAATCTAGAAAGCTGAAAGAGAAATCAATCTTTCCTTTCTCCTTCATCTATTGAATCAATAGGGTTTGACGGAATAAATATTTATATTTTTGTCAAATTTTAATTAGATAAGGGCACACATGAACTGCATTACAGGAGACAGTTGTGCTTCGCGGAACACCATTACGCGCAGTGAACTTAACTCATTACTCAACATAACTTAAATAACAACACCACTCAACACCACTAAACACCACTCATCACCACACAACCCAACACTCAACACAACAACAACAGATAATGGGAGAGAGTTATTAGACACAGAAGAAGAAGAAGTTGGTTAATTGGGAAAACACAGAGAATTATTTATACACATTATAAACACCATTGAGTGGAAGAAATGTTATAATTGTATGTCATTTATTTACATGCATCTTGACACATTCTCACTCTTGTCACTGTCTTACTGTACACGTTCACTGACCGCAGGTCAAATGAGAACTTACATACAGCAGGAACACGTTGATACAAGGCGTACACAGTGTGATAAACTCTGACCACCCCAAATTAACCCAACACTAGATTAGAGAAAAAAGGAGGGGAGGGGGAACTAGTTCCTACTTCAGGAATTTAGATTTCTTCCGACCTACTTCTAGAATATTGTATTGGTAGGAATGTATATATTTATGTGAATATTCATCAGTGATCTTGGTGGCTACATACCAACAACCACCCAACACATCAGCAAACTAACCACCTAAATCAGACCTGAGAGAGGGAAGCCGAGAGAAAGAGATGAAACCACAAGTGAGATGGAAGATGACTTGGCCATGAGCAAAGTATGGGGAGGCCTTCAGAGGAGCTATACGGGCAGACCTGAAGTGGATCCATCAGTCAATGGACCCTGGCTTACCTAATCTTCCAGTCACCAGGTTACATTTTCCTTGGTACACACCACATCCAATTTCAGGAAACTGATATTTAATTGTTAAATTACCGTCACACTTAACATGTGCAACATCAAAATGTTTAATATGTTTTCACACTTGTTGACCTCTCATTAAGTGATGCTTGATTGATTGTCTGGGACAATGGTCCAATATGCAACTTTTTTAATATCTTGTGTAAATCACAATATAGATGTATGTACTGGCCAGAAGGCCCAGGCCCAGTCAATAAATGATTAACATGAATTGACCTTCTGTTAATTTATCAGTTCAAACTTATCTGTGAGTCAACAACTTCTTTGTACATCATGTTGTCAGAATCTAATGTGATTGATTATGTGTTTGATTGTTTAACAATAAATCCACTCATAATGACTTACTAAAATGGGGGAGAGAAGACTCTAGATCTATCAACTGCTCAATATCCATGTTTTCTTCATCTAAATCAGGCTGAGAAAATTCTCCAGACTTTCCTCAGATTTGATAACCAGTAAAGAGGGGGGCTCCATAGCTACAGAATCCTTGGAGAAGGGGCAGAATCCCAGTTAGTAATCATTATTCTCACCAGGGCCATAATCTATATCTCCTAGACATACTTAATAGAACGAGGCCTGCAGATAACTCAAGGTTCATATTCTGGGGTTATTGAAGATAGAAGAGGATGGGGCTCTACTTCTTTTGTTAGAGATGGGGCATGCACTAGAGTGATCTCCCACTCCCTTCAAAAAATATATGACATATTGTCGGCTACGTACCTGGATGGTTCCCATATATTAACCTTTAAACAATTACATAAAACATTAACACAATTATCTTTAGATTTTGAACATAGTCATTTTCTTATATTGATTGACAGCCACATGATATGAATTAAAAATTAAAAAAGATAAAAAAAATAGGTTTTTTGGTCTTCCTCCTGAAGAAGGGGGGCCTGTTCAAAAAAGGATACTTCGAAAGAGGTGCTACAGGAGAATATATTTTTGTTTTATCTACCTTCCAAACGCTTTTCCTTAAATGTTTTTCTTACTAAATTAAAAAATAACAAACCAAAATCTTTCCTTGGGAAAATTTTTAAATTTTTGTTTTTTTTTTTTCCCTTTTTTTTTTCCCCTTTTTTTTTTTTTTTTTTTTTTTTTTTTTTTTTTTTAAAAAAAATTTTTTAAAACAAAAAAAAAATTTTTAAAAAAAAATTTTTTTTTAAAAAATTTTTTAACCCCTTTTTAAAAATTTAAAAAACCCCAAAAAAAAAAAAATTAAAAAACCCCCAAAAAAATTTAAAAACCCCCCCAAAAAAAAAAATTTAAAAAAAATTTTTTTTTAAAAAAAAAAAAAAATTTTTTTTTGGGGGTTTTTTCGTTTTAATTTGGGTTTTTTCCCTTTTTTTTTTTAATTTTTTTTTTTTTAAAAAAAGGGGGTTTTTGGTGCCCCCTTTGGTTTTTCCAGCTTTTTAAAAAAAAAAATTTTTTTTTAAAAATTCCATTTTTTTTTTTGGGGGGAAAATTGGGGGAAAAAAAATTTTTTTTTTTAAAAAAAAAATTTTTTTGGGGGGAAAACCCAAATTTTAGAGCCCAAATAACAGCAACAGGTAGGGAATGCGGGTTTGATGGCCTTGAGCTAGCTAACTATGTTTTAGATGCATTCGACAAAAGAGAAAGACTGCAAGCGGAATTGGCTCTCAAGGAAAAACAGCTTCAGGCTGAATTGGCTGTGAGGGAAAAACAGTTTCAAGCAGAATTGGAGGAGAAAGAGAAACGATTTCAAGCAGAATTGGAGGAGAAAGAAAAACAGCTTCAAGCAGAATTGGAGGAGAAAGAGAAACGACTACAGGCTGAAATGGAAGATAAGGAGAGAGAGCGGCAACACCAACTGGAGTTGAGGAGAATGGAGATTGAAGTGGAGATCCGGAGAATAGAGAAAGGGAGTGGTCCTACACCCTCAACCTCATCAGGATCGCCAGTGACAGAACCACCTCCTCACGTCTCTCAACTTAATTCAGGAGCTATGTCATTTCCTCTGGAACTCTTTAATGAACAGACTGACCACATCGAAGGATTTTTATCACGCTTCGAGGCAATGGCTGTCAGCTGTGGGCTTGAAGAAAGTAGATGGGCGACGAAGTTAGCGCAGGCCTTAAGATCCACGGCGTATGATGTGTTCTCGCACCTCACTAGAGAGGAACAACAGAACTACACAACACTTATGACGGCACTCTTGAGCCGCTTCGAAGTGGACGCCGAATCTTATAAACTCAGGTTCAAAGCCGCAAGGAAGGAACCGGGTGAGAGTTACGCGCAACTAGTCGAAAGACTGAAGTCATACATACAAAGATGGACTTGCTTGGGAGGATTTGAGGAAAGTTTTGAAGGACTCCGTGAAATGATCATCATTGATCAGATCAAGGGGAAAATGCAGAACGAAATGAAGGCATTCTTAACCCAAAACAGGGCTGATCGCCTGGAAACTATAATCATCCTGGCAGAGAGATTTGAGAAATCTTAGAAGGAGATGGGAGGAAAGGGACGTTCGAACAACACCCCCTCTCAAAACAAAACTCCACAGCCAAAAGAGGGTGAAAACACTGTAGCCACCGGGAAAAAGGGAAATCCCAGAAAAACACTCGAAACTCAGTCCAAACAGCGCCGAAGGAAGAAAAACCATTCTGTACCCATTGCAAAATTAGAGTTCACACATTTCAGAATTGCAGGAAAAAGCCACCTCCACACACAGCGGCATGTTTGGCCAACCGAAAAGAGAAAAGAGTGAGCACTGGTGAAATGTCCAAACATACACCTCATCAAGACACATCATCTCGTATTCCGGTTGTAGAATCCATCTTGCTAAATGGATTCAAAACGACCTGTTTATATGATACTGGATTATCATATGACTGTGTTGTCTCATCATCCTTATTTCACCCTGAACAGGTGACAGAGGAAATAGTGGAATTACAGGGACCACTGAAGAGTTCAACAAATATGTCTCTTCCAGTGGCAAAAGTGAACATAGCCTCGCGGTATGTCACCGGGACAATCAAGGCAGCAGTCTTGGACGATCCAATATATCCTGTAATCCTCGGCCGTAGATTTATCGTTCTAGGAGAACCTGTTCAACCTGTGGCGATGGCGACCATGACCACTCGATCCCAGGCAACAAAAACTCCAGAAACAACTACGCCAATCCCTCGAACGGAGGAACTGAAGAGGGCACAAGAAGCCGACAGCACCTTGGAACCCTGCTTCAGAAAACTGCCAAAATCACATTTACCTCTACGTAAAGGTGATCTGTTCATGAAGTCAGCACTTCTTTACAGAAAAGCAGGACGAGCTGGACAAGGGTTTAATCAACTTGTTGTACCAACTCAATACAGGACTCAGATCTTAGAGATGGGTCATAGTTTACCATTCAGTGGGCACATGGGTATCAACGCTACTACACAGCGGATTAAAACTCACTACTTTTGGCCAGGGATGAATTCAGACATACAACGGTTTGTAAAATCATGCCCACAGTGTCAGAAAGTATCACCAAAACACAGGACACCACTAGGAAATGTTGGGTGAATCGCCAATCACTGGAATTCCATTTGAGAAAGTGGCTGTAGACATAATCGGACCTCTCTCAGCAACGAAGAGGCGAAACCGATTCATATTAACGCTTGTGGACACAACAACCATGTGGGCCGAAGCAGTTCCTATGCCCAGCTGTGACTCCAAACACGTCGCTGATGCATTATTAGGAATATTCACACGTCTAGGATTCCCACAAAGGATCTTGATGGACAACGGTTCACAGTTTCGTGGTAAGCTCATGGAAGAGACCTTCAGACTTTTTCATGCACGCCATATCTTCAGTTCACCATATCACCCTCAGTCAAATGGACTTGTGGAAAGGTGGAACGGGACATTGATTAGTATCCTGCGCAAAATTGCCCAGGAGAAGACAGAGGATTGGGACTTGTATTTACCCGCAGCTTTATTCGCTTACAGGGAAGTACCCCATCACTCAACAGGTTTTGCTCCAGCCACACTGTTGTTTGGACGACCGATCAAGGGACCACTGGAGGCGTTACTTCGAACGTGGACTGATAATACTACAGATGATACAGTCGTGACTGCATCTACATATGTTGCCGTGTTGAAAAAACTTTTACAACACAGTTGGAAACAAGCGAATGTCAATCTACGTCAAGCCAGACGAAGAATTGCTCGTAACTTCAACCGCAAGGCAAAGGATAGAGATTTAGAGGTAGGAGAGAAGGTGATGTTGCTGCTTCCAACCAGTCAGAATAAGCTGCAAATAGGATGGAGAGGACCTTATGTAGTGACGGAGAAGATCTCACGTACCAACTACAGAATTTCAGTCAAAGGCAAGATGAAAGTATTTCACATAAACCTCTTGAAGAAATATCATGAAAGACCCTCAACCACCGAACCAGCACATCTGGTGGCCATGAGTGTGGCTACTGAAGTCGAAGAAGGATCAACAATGGGAGTCGAGTGCAAACTGCAAGCCAAAGAGACCTTTAAGGATGTGGAAATCAATCCCAACTTAACAAAGGATCAGCAAAAGCAGATTAGGGAACTTATGGCAAAATATGCAGAAGTACTTACTGATAAGCCAGGAAGAACTGATTTGGAGGAATTTGACATGAAGTTAAATGACACAGCGCCTGTGCGAGTCAAGACTTACCCAGTTCCTTATGCAAAACAAAAGACTTTAGAGGAAGAAATACAACAGCTGCTCACCGCAGGAATAATCTCACCATCTGAATCACCTTACAGTGCTAGCGTCGTCTTATTGAGAAAGCCAAGTGGAGAACATAGATTGTGCATCGATTATCGACAGCTCAATGCTATAAATAAATTCAAAGCAGAACCTCTGCCTGATCAGAATAAACTCTTCACAGCACTCAACCGAGCTAAGTACTTTACTAGGATTGATCTCAGTAAGGGATATTACCAGATTCCTGTAAAACCGGAAGTTAGACCATGGTTAGCTTTCAGCACGCCTGGAGGACACTATGAGTTCAACGTTCTTCCATTCGGATTAAGTAATGCTCCCAGCGTCTTTACACGTATGATGAGAAAATTACTTGACCCACTACATCATCCAGACATCAGTCACTTCATGGATGACATCCTGATCGCCACTGAAACATTTGAAGAGCATGTAGAAACCCATGCATCTTTTGTTCAGGCGCCTCAGAGAAACTGGATTGACGGCTAGACCAAAGAAGTGTCAGATAGGATTCCAAGAATTGGACTTTCTAGGTCATAAGATATCTCATGGACTGATAACTTCACAAGAGGGAAATGTGGACAAACTCCAGAGAGCACCTCGTCCAAAAACAAAGAAGGATGTAAGATCATTTGTATCCTTATGTGGATTCTATCAAAAATACATCAAGGACTTCAATACTCTGTCAGCACCTTTAACGGATCTTACCAAAAAGGGGAAACCAGAGAAAGTCACTTGGTCAGCTGACTGTGAGAGAGCTTCCACAGCACTAAAGCAGGCATTAACTGCTCATCCAGTCTTACATCTACCAGACCTCGACCAACCATTCGTGCTGCGCACCGATGCCAGTAACATAGGAATTGGGGCAACGCTGTTGCAGAGAAAGGGAGATGTACCATCAAAGCTATTCCCTGTAGCCTATGCTAGCAGGAAATTGAATGCAGCAGAGAGAAATTACAGTACTATCGAGAGAGAATGTCTTGCGCTCGTATGGAGTGTACAGAAATTTCAAGCATACCTATATGGCAAACATTTCACAGTGCAATGTGACCATCAACCACTCATGTTTCTCGCAGCATCTAAGACTCTGAATGCCCGACTTATGAGGTGGTCTCTGCTTCTTCAACCTTACTCGTTCCAGGTTGAGTATGTTCCTGGGAAAATGAATGTGGGAGCGGACTTCCTGAGTCGACACCCAGTGCCTGATGAACCAGGTCAATCAGATGCAGAAGAGAATACAAGGGAGGAAAATGGGAACAGCTTGATAACTGAAAATGTTGGAAACATAGTTCCATACCATAGAACAATCTGGAGTGGGGCCATGTGGCATAACGCTAACCACCATTATTCATTTACCAAAACATGCCGCAAGAAGAGGAAACAACATTAAAAGAAATTGACTTCACAGCCGCAAACGGAGACTAGGACTTAAAACTTAACATCGAAACTGGAACTGCATAAGTGACAGATGACGTGGATTCTTAGAAAGATTTCATCAGACAAAGCTCGGAAGACCATTGGACGAAATAGACATGTGACTCGCTTTCGCGCCAACGCCGGATTTGCATATGTTAATATTTCATCAGATCTGGTAAGCCCGCACTTTTTCCTGCAACCAGCCTGATAAACAGATGTGAGAAGCTGGTGTGACCAAATTTGCAAACATGGAATTGCGGGGTGTCTAGATCTGAGGCAAGCTTGTGATTCCCGAGATTAGACTAAGAACCCGATGTATCAAGTATCAAGTAATGGTAACCCGTGTTTGTGATGTCAATTGAAATGTATTATTATTAATTAAAACCTCTGAAATGTAAAAATGCTCGACTGTAGATTCTAACGACGCAGAGCCGTTCCCGGGCAAAATGACTCTCCAATACTCTCTTCGATGAAACTGCAATCTCTGATATTCTTAGAGATAATTATTAACTTTAAGAAGTGCATTATACTACTACATTCTATTCTAAACAACTGTGAGAAGTGATGATTCGAAAGCAATCTTGTGCATTTTGTCAGAAACATTGTTAAAGATGCTATCACTACCTACAGCTGAAATGACAGTTCGTGTACTAGAATAAGTGCCTTGTTCTAAAACAGACTTATCTATGCCTATTTACAATCTAGAAAGTTGAAAGAGAAATCAATCTTTCCTTTCTCCTTCATCTATTGAATCAATAGGGTTTGACGGAATAAATATTTATATTTTTGTCAAATTTTAATTAGATAAGGGCACACATGAACTGCATTACAGGAGAAAGTTGTGCTTCGCGAAACACCATCACGCGCAGTGAACTTAACTCATTACTCAACATAACTTAAAAAACAACACCACTCAACACCACTCATCACCACACAACCCAACACTCAACACAACAACAACAGATAATGGGAGAGAGTTATTAGACACAGAAGAAGAAGAAGTTGGTTAATTGGGAAAACACAGAGAATTATTTATACACATTATAAACACCATTGAGTGGAAGAAATGTTATAATTGTATGTCATTTATTTACATGCATCTTGACACATTCTCACTCTTGTCACTGTCTTACTGTACACGTTCACTGACCGCAGGTCAAATGAGAACTTACATACAGCAGGAACAAGTTGATACAAGACGTACACAGTGTGATAAACTCTGACCACCCCAAATTAACCCAACACTAGATTAGAGAAAAAAGGAGGGGAGGGGGAACTAGTTCCTACTTCAGGAATTTAGATTTCTTCCGACCTACTTCTAGAATATTGTATTGGTAGGAATGTATATATTTATGTGAATATTCATCAGTGATCTTGGTGGCTACATACCAACAACCACCCACACATCAGCAAACTAACCACCTAAATCAGACCTGAGAGAGGGAAGCCGAGAGAAAGAGATGAACCACAAGTGAGATGGAAGATGACTTGGCCATGAGCAAAGTATGGGGAGGCCTTCAGAGGAGCTATACGGGCAGACCTGAAGTGGATCCATCAGTCAATGGACCCTGGCTTACCTAATCTTCCAGTCACCAGGTTACATTTTCCTTGGTACACACCACACCCAATTTCAGGAAACTGATATTTAATTGTTGAATTACCATCACACTTAACATGTGCAACATCAACATGTTTAATATGTTTTCACACTTCTTGACCTCTCATTAAGTGATGCTTGATTGATTGTCTGGGACAATGGTCCAATATGCAACTTTTTTAATATCTCGTGTAAATCACAATAGAGATGTATGTTCTGGCCAGAAGGCCCAGGTCCAGTCAATAAATGATTAACATGAATTGACCTTCTGTTAATTTATCAGTTCAAACCTATCTGTGAGTCAACAACTTCTTTGTTCATCATCTTGTCAGAATCTAATGTGATTGATTATGTGTTTGATTGTTTAACAATAAATCCACTCATAATGACTTACTAAAATGGGGGAGAGAAGACTCTAGATCTATCAACTGCTCAATATCCATGTTTTCTTCATCTAAATCAGGCTGAGAAAATTCTCCAGACTTTCCTCAGATTTGATAACCAATAAAAGGGGGCTCCAGAGCTACAGAATCCTTGGAGAAGAGGCAGAATCCCAGTTAGTAATCATTATTCTCACCAGGGCCATAATCTATATCTACTAGACATACTTAATAGAACGAGGCCTGCAGATAACTCAAGGTTCATATTCTGGGGTTATTGAAGATAGAAGAGGATGGGGCTCTACTTCTTTTGTTAGAGATGGGGCATGCACTACAGTGATCTCCCACTCCCTTCAAAAATATATGACACCCCTTTACGATCAACTGAGGGGGTAATCATAAAAGATCAAGCGAAACAAATGGACCACTGGGTAGAACACTACTCAGAGCTATTCTCAGTGGATAACACTGTCAGTGAAGAAGCTCTGGAAGCCATCGATCAACAGTCCGCCATGCATGCCCTGGATAACGAACCATGCCTCACAGAAATCAGCGAATCACTAGACTCTCTCAAATCCAGCAAGGCACCTGGAAAAGATAGTATTCCAACTGAAATTTTAAAATGTAGCAATGAAACAATCATCCCAGAACTGTATGCAATATTTCAGCTCTGCTGGAATAAAAAAGCAGTACCACAAGATATGAAAGACGCAAATATCGTTACCCTTTATAAAAGCAAAGGCGACAGAAGCGAAAAGAAAGATTTTTGCCAGAGTAATCCTTAAAAGATTACACATTCTTGCTGAAAGAATCTACCCCGAATCGCAGTGCTGATTTAGACCCAACAGGTTTACCATCGATACGTTTTTCTCACTCAGGCAGCTCCATAAGAAAGTGCAGAGAACAGAGGAAGCCATTATATATTGCCTTCATCGACCTCACAAAGGCATTTGACCTCGTGAGCAGAAGCGGCCTTTTTAAGGTCCTTGAAAAGGTTCTATGTCAACCCACCCTTCTTAGTCTAGTGAAATCATTTCACGAAAACATGCAGGGGACCATTTTATTTGACGGCTCAACATCCCAGTCATTCAGCATCAGCAGTGGAGTAAAGCAGGACTGCGTGCTTGCTCCTACACTCTTTGGTATCTTCTTCGTCGTTCTCCTAAGGCAGGCATTTGGGTCTGCCACTGAAGGCATGTGCCTCCACACAAGATCTGATGGCAAACTTTTTAACCCATCAAGACTCAAGGCAAAGACCAATATAAGATCAAGATGCGTAAGAGAACTACTTTTCGCAGATGATGCAGCACTGACTACTCATACAGCAGAAGATCTCCAACGGCTCATAGATCGTGTTGCAGCCGCCTGAAAAGACGTTGGGCTCACCATTAGCCTAAATAAAAGAGCTGATGGAACAAGATGCTAGTGCGCCTCCGTCAATCAAAATGTCTAATTACGAATTAAAGGTCGTCCACGAGTTTGTGTATTTCGGTCGACAATATCAGATAATCTTTCATTAGAGACAGAAATCGACAGACGCATTGGAAAGGCAGCCACAACATTTTCCAGGCTTGCTAAAAGAGTTTGGGAAAATAATAGACTAACAGAGCGTACAAAAGCTCAAGTATATAAAGCTTGTGTTGCTAGCACACTACTCTATGGGTCTGAATCCTGGACCCTGTACTCAAGACAGGAAAACAAGAATAAAGGGAACTGCGGTAAAACTTGAAAAGCAATGAATGAATCACTGAAAAACGAGAAGTAGATTGAGAGCTTTACCAAAGCACGACTACATAAAACAATGGACGCTGCGGCCAAAGCCTTCGTCAATACAGAACAAACAAACAAAAATAGATTAACAATTACACGATCGACACTACATGAAAGTATAAATTTCAGCTTATCTGTGCCCTAACTTGAAACTGCTATCCATCCATCTATGGATAGCCGTTTCAAGCTATGACACAGATACGCACAGCGCTTGAAAACCTCCATCTTATCTTTCTTGATATTTTCCGCTGTGTTCACTTCCTCTCGTGAGCTTCGTGGTATCTGTCGCACTTTCCTTGGCTGCTTCAATGCAGCTCTCTTTGCTTTCCAAGCATGGTCTACTTATGGGGTCCACCATGGGGGACTGCAAAAAATGAGTTTTAACAGTCCTGTTGCATGCCCCCAGTCTGAGGCGTCCAAGAAGGCAATCGGTCCACTCATACCGGAAGGTCTTGCGCGCTCTCCCAGCCTTAACTGTCCTGAGTTTAGAGATCAGGACTGAGCATGGCATGTAATCACTCCCATGGTCATTCAAAACAGTTCACGTTACATCAAGAACTGATGACTGGGAGACAAGTGCCAAGTCAAAAGCTGTGTCTGCATCGCCAGACCTCATTGCCATTCTAGTCGGCCTACCATCATTTATGCAGACCACATTGGAGTCCACCATGGCATCCGCAAGGGCAATTATCTGTCGGTTTTCTCCACTACTGTCCCAGTCTTTGTTCCTCGCATTGAAGTCTCCACATATGAGTAGCCTATCACCTGGTAAATCCTCCAGTTCCTTAAGCCAGTCCCAGTGTTCCTTTCTGACAAAACAGTCCGCTGCGGCATATACATTTATGATGTTCCAACTTAAGCCACCAATCTCCATTTGTATACCCTGGACCTCTCTTGCACTGTGATTCCACTGGCTCAAATCGAATACCACATGCTTCACTCTTTCCTTCACCAGCAGACCTTGTCCGTGTCTCTTCTGCCCAGTATGTTCAATATAACTGGCGTACCCAGGGCAATGGTATTTGTCTTATTTAGCTCCTGAAGCATGAGACATGTAAGTCTACGAGGCCGCATACTCGAAAACGTTGCCTTTTGTGAAAAACCAAAACAAACTACTTAACACTCGCTTAAAACTCGTTGTCTCACAAAAATCAATGGATGCAAACCTGTGGCCTTACAATGCCGAAAGGGAAATTTTCCGGGTGAGTGAATTTTCAATTTATCGTCACTTACAATTGCGGAAGGTAGCAGAAATGTATCAAATATACCACTGTTTATAATGCGCCTTTTAAAGGACACAGGGACGTCAAAGTCGGTTTACTGTGTCCATATAAAGGCACATGGCAAAGAAGAAAATACAGCTGAAAGATGCTGATGTTGACAGCGATGTCCTGTAAAGGATATGCGGAAAAAAAAGAAAAAAAGTTTGCTATTACTTTCTGAACGTCAGAAACCACATACCATCGAATCCAATAAAAGCGGTCTGCTTCCAGATTGCATCAACTGATTTCGAACCCTAGACTCGTAGGTCCACATGGCAGAATGGGTAAGAACGTGTATAACTAAGTGGCGAATACTAAATGGTATATGTTAATGATGTTTCTATTTGTCTGCCTTACGCTATTATAGCCATTAACTACTAAATGCTATAGGTTACGGCTGTTTCCATTTGTCTGTCTTACAATAGTATAGCCATTCAGTACTAAATGGCATATGTTACTGTTGTTTCTGTGTGTCTGTCTTACGCTATTATAGCCATTAAGTACTAAATGGTATACGTCAGTCAGAGACCAAGAGGTGGGTCCAGAAACGGAAAGGAAGAACCTGCTTCCTAGTAGTTTGCGGCGCCGTGAACGAGGCACGAGGAAGGAACACGGAAACGGAGACGAATGGAGGCGACAGAGGCCGTGGCGGGAGATGAAGCTGGTTCCCCTGGACCACACGTTCTAAGGGGCAAACACAGGCTGCACGGACTCTCCTCACCGAGGGACTGAGGGCTTTAGAGTGGACATGATAACAGCGAAGGGACAAGCAAAACAACAGGGATAACTAAAGTGACCAAACGTCTCCACGGCAGGGGAAAGACGCCTAGAGTCATGACCTGACGGGACTGCCCCCAGACAGTATTAAGAGTGTTAAATGTCCGACATACTTGGGGAAGGGGGTATGCTTCTGACGATCGGAAGCCCCTGCCGTGTTTGTTCTGCGTCGGAGTTTTTATGACCTTTATGACTACTGCTATTTCAATGTGTCTGTCTTATACTATTATAGCCATTAAGTACTAAATGGCCGTGCTTCCACAGAGTCAGTGAATGCATCGAACCAACATGATCAACGTCCTTAGTCCGGATTGAAGACGGGCGTGAGTGGGTTCACACGAATGAATCGGCTTCAATAGACATAATGCAGGTGAGTGGAATGAAGAAGTGCGTGGCTAGAAAGAGCAGGACACCAAGTGTGCGAGAAGAAGGCTCCTCGTTAAACATGAAACTTACACGGTCGCTGTACACTGATTGGTTTAATACAGAGAGGTATCACCCAGGAACCCCTGCGAAGCCACTAAAATAACTCATATATAAATTCAGATGTTTGTTGCTAACAGAAGTAGACTAAAGACGTAGAGACTAGATGACATACTAGACAACATAAACGTGTAAAACTATAGTTACCCGACCGGTATTGGATACTGTCACTTCCAAAAGATGACATCTCCTCGCAGCACGAACAAGTGTACTTCGACGATGGAATAACTAGAATGTTTATGTTGTTTTGAGTATCCTCTAGTCTTACCTTCTTTATTCTACTTGTATGAGGGTCAAACAGAAATATATTCCTTTGTGAGCATACTGCGTAGATGAGCCGATCAGTTATGAATGTGTACGGTGTGCAGTCATGCTAATCTAAATCGTGCTGTCTTTAATTGCAAACAACTCTCCGAATGATCGAATATCCCATACATCATTAACTGTTCGCAAAGAATCAACAAACCAACTAATTTATTTTCATACGTTCACATACTGGACCTTCAGGTCAGTCGTACACTCGGCCCCGTCAACAAACTGGAAACTGGAGAAGGGTCAGCAACGAGCGAACGGAAGAAATTATGATATTCTAATTTCAAGCGTCATAGTTCACAACACTGATCATGGCATGTTTGATATTGGCTATTTTAAAGTCTTCTTTATGAAACTCAGTAGTGCACTAGTAAATACTGCTGATATAAAGTACTCACATCAAAATCTGCACTTTCGACAGTCCAGTCTCTTTTGTAAACTAAAGTAGACTGCTTGTTTTCTGGAAGTATGTAATAAATCATGCGGTCCTTAACCCAACCGCCACAAAAATTGATTCGGTGAAGACAGAGGTAATTAACAGAACAATTATTGCTCAGCTTCAAACTGAAGTTCCTGAAACAAAAACGAAAAAAAAAACAACACAGTAGCATATTCTGATATACAGTTAACAAAGTATTTACTGTCATGCATCTTATTGTTTCATTATTAAATGGAATGTGATAAACAATGACATAACATGAGATTTAACGTATTTTTT
>JACEFZ010023561.1:0-30679 GCA_014155875.1 Cepaea nemoralis
TGGGGTTTCTTTCTTATCGGTGACCAATGTTCCCCCGTCTGCACTGAGGAGGGGAACTATGCCTGGTGATGAAGGATCATAGACCGCTTTCAGTGAGTCGTAGAAGTTTTTCATATCGTGTCCGTCAGCAAAGCCCTGAATTTCATCAGCTTTGCTGCTCAGCCAGGAGTCCCGCATGTGCCGAAGTTTCTGCTGCACTACTCTCTGAATGATCTTGAAAGCATATTTTTTTTATGTTGACTTTGGGTCATTCAAATGTGCCTTGAGGAGAAGATGTTTCTCGGCCAGCAATTGATTGATCTCTTCGGAATTTTCATCAAACCAGTCTTTATGCTTTCGGGGGGCTGGACCCAGGATTTCCATAGCAGTGTTGTAAATCGTGTCCTTTAGGGCTCTCCATTCTGTTTCTGTATCCTGTTTTGCTTCAGCATTGGGCTTGATGCGGTCTTCCAGCATATTTTCAAACGACTGCTGCATTTTCTTGCTGTTTAGGCGGGTGACATTTAGCTTTGTTTGCATGTTTGCCCCTTGAGGACGCCGTGGTGGCCAGATGTGGATGTTCATTTTCGAGACAATGAGACGATGGTCTGTCCAACATTCGGCACCACACATGGATTTTGTCACTCGAACGTCTTGTCTGTCACTCCTCCTGACGATTACATAGTCAATGAGGTGCCAGTGTTTCGAGCGAGGGTGCATCCACGATGTCCTATTTCTCATGGGGAGACGGAAAATTGTGTTCGTAATCAGGAGATCATGTTCGGCACATGTCTGAAGGAGGCGGAGTCCATTGGTGTTACAATTTCCGACTCCATGCTTTCCAATAATGCCACTCCAAGAGGTGGTGTCCGTGCCTACTCTGGCATTGAAATCCCCAAGGAGTATAAGTTTGTCTCCTTTGGGAACAGATGTTAATACATTGTGCAGGTCCTCATAGAACTTATTCTTGACATCATCTTCGTTGGTCATAGTTGGTGCGTAGACACTCACAATGGTTGCGTGCTTCCTTCCATTCAGCAGAGGCAACTTCATGGTCATGAGCCTGTCGTTTACAGCCTTTGGAAATCCAGCTAATTTGCCGACCAGGGCCGACTTAATGGCAAATCCCACACCGGATTGGCGTCTTTCCTCGCTTTTCCTTCCACTCCAGAAAAATGTGTAGCCGGCACCAATTTCACAGATTTTGCCTTCTTCTGCAAGTCGTGTCTCGCTCAAGGCTGCAATGTCGATGTTGTACCTGCCCAGCTCTCTCCCAATCAGTGCTGTTCGTTTCTCTGGACCTGACGCGCCGTCTCTGTCAAGTAGGGTGCGTACATTCCAAGTTCCAATTGTTAAGGGAATATGGTTTACTCTTTTAGCTTTGCTTGTTTTATCTTTCTTTTGTATGTCGACCGCAGTTTAGGGTACCCACCAACCGCGGCTAGCTGGTTAGGTAGTGATGAAGCAGACAATGTTTAGGGCACCTTTTCTAGCCCCTTCCTCATGCTATGGAGGTGAGCAGTGTGTTCCTATAGAGGGCTGCTCAGTCGCTCAGGGGGCTGCCGAATCCCACTGCTGCTCCGGTCAGTAGAAGACGACCATATGGCCTGAGCCGCCTGTGTGCAGGTCTGCGACTACGGCTGCCAGCGTACCCACGCCTGCCGCTTTGCCGCTCGCCCATCGCCACAGGGCTTGAAGGTGATATGTGACGTTGGATGAAGAATGACTTGCGCGATGACTTGGATTAAAGTGAGGAAGAGTTGCGCAATTCGTCGACCTCACTCTCTCGCCTGAGTCCATCTGAGTCCAGTGGCAAGACAAGTCGAGACGATTGGAGACGAATACAGGTGCAGTGGATGACCAGGGCGCTCTACGTGCCTTGCCGTGCTCATTACGTTCCACAACGCTTTGCAGGTAAACGCCGTCTTGCCCGTTGAATCAGGAATGATTTCTTCCGCGCAGTCTGCCGAATCCTGTCTTCACATGCTGGGTAGGCATACCCTAGTTTACCTCTTGGTTTGACACCAAATTTACAGGTAAGGTTAAATGCGCAGCATTAACCAATCCTTGTTGCGATGTTATCATTGGAAACCTTCCTGAAGTGAATGACATGCCACATGACAGTATTACATCACCTGTCATTTGTAATATTGATACTACCATTTCACCTTCATCACCAATCACCATTCATGATGTATTACCACCTGTAAATGAATGTACAAATACCAATCTGGCTACGCAAGAACATACATGTAATTGTGTGAGTGTGACATCAATGTGTGATGAGAATGATCGTTGTGATGTAATAAATGCAGTAACTAGATCTACTGCACAGATGCAAGATCGAATCGTTCAGATAGAGGCTTTACAACGAGTAAGTCAAGTTGTAACATCTCCTGGGACAACTAGGGAGAAGTTTATAACATCTCAGAAAGCCGATCGATCTTTGCAAAAGTATTTTAAACTTGTAGGCCAAAAGCCAAGTGTAGCAAAGAATGCTCAATGGTCCTTTGCTCTGAAGAACGGAATTCTAACACGGTATTCCACCAAAGGTTCCAGCACTATAGAACAAACAGTGCTACCGTTAGAAAACCGAAAGCAAGCATTGAATTTAGCTCATGACATACCCTTTGCAGGACACATTGCGTATGCTAAAACTAGAGCAAGGCTACTTACTCAATTTTATTGGCCTAAGTTTTGCAACGATACCAAACAGTATTGCAGATCGTGTGATATCTGCCAAAAGCTTGTCAAAAAGGGTAAACACCCACAAGCTGAATTGCAACTTACTGATTTGGCTAGTAGACCGTTTGAAAAGATCTCGGTCGATATAGTTGGTCCTCTTAACCATGTAACATCAAGAGGTAATAGGTACATTGTAACACTCGTTGATCTATGTAGTCGATGGCCAGAAGCGATTCCAATGAAGAACATAACTTCCAAAGACATCATGGAAGTGTTCTTTCATATTTTTGCTAGGGTAGGATTCCCTGATACCATCCTTTCAGATCGGGGTAGCCAGTTTATTGCCGCAGCTACACAAGCCTTTACCAAGATGCTGGGTGTTAAACAATGCTTCAACAGCCCCTACCACCTGCATTCGACAGGTATCGTGGAAAAAATTAATGGCGATCTTAAACACATGCACTCTAAAGTAACCCAAGACCACCCTGAAGATTGGGATACGTATTTACCTGCAATTTTGTTTGCCTATAGGGAAGTGCCCCATTCCAGAACTGGGTTCTCACCATTCGAGATAGTATATGGTGCACAACCACGCGGCCCATTATCTTTGTATGAATCTATGTTGACTGAAAGTACAACTTTGCCTAGACCCATTTCATCATATGAACATGTAACATCATTGTGTGACAGAATTATGAAATCATGTGTGTTAGCCAAAGAAGCTCTCCAAAAATCAGGAGCGATCTACTGACAATATGCTAACAGAGGAAATAGAACTATTACACTGACACCAGGACAGGACGTTCTTCTTCTTTTGCCAAGTGATAGACATCTCCTCACTGACTCATGGCAAGGACCGTTCAAAGTACTACGACAAATTTCGACGGTAGATTACGAAATTGCAGTTAGGGACAAACATACAATTTTCCATATTAACATGCTCAAACCATATTACCACAGGCAAGACGATCAAGTAGAGACTGCAGCAAGCACCACCATAGTGGACCAGACTGACGACAACGACACTGACGAGATACCGACACCAGTTCTTGACACGACTACCAAGGAACTACCAGGACATTAAGCTAAATCCTAAACTGACACAGACACAGACTAACAGTTGCAGACAACTAATACAAGAGTACAGGACGATCTTTTCTGACAGCCCAGGACAGACAGATTTAGTTCAACACCAAATCATCTTGACATTTGACATTCCTATCAAGTGTAGACCTATTCTATCCATATACACTATAAAGAAAAACTACATCAAGAAATCATTGATTTAGAAGCAAATCATATCATTCGACGTTCACAATCTCATTTTTGTTCACCAATAGTTTTAGTGAGGAAAAAGGACAAAACTATTAGACTCTGTGTGGACTATCGTAAACTCAACAGCATTACACAGTTGGATTTAGAACCAATGAGCAACTGTGAAGACATCCTGACTGAACTATCTGACTCACGTTATTTCACCAAATTTTGACATGGCGAAAGGTTACTGGCAGATAGCTGTACATCCTGACAGTATACATCTGACTGCATTTGCCACACCGTGGGGTTTATACGAATGGTGTAAACTACCTTTCGGATTAGTCAATGCACCGGCTACCTTCGTCAGAATGACAAGAATTCTTTTGACAGACATTGCTAACATCATTTGGTACATAGACGACATTTGCATACACACAAAGGACATGACAGATCACATAACAGCACTACAGCAGACATTCGACAGGATTAGACATCATAGACTGACTGTAAAACCTTCCAAAGTGTATATAGCCTTTCAGGAAATTTCATTTTTGGGCTATAAGATCTCAAATGGCTTTATATCAACTGACGATAACATCATGTCTAGAATCTTGAAATTGTCGCTTCCGACAACTAAGAAACAGTTGCGAAGTGTCTTAGGTCTTTTAAACTATTATAGACAATTTATTCCTCATTTTGCTGAATTGACCAAATGTTTCACTGATTTAGTAACAAATAAACAGCCCAACGTGATTGTAAACAGCGAATGTTTAAGGCCATCATTTACGAAGATTCTTTCATATTTCTCTAAAGCGCCTATTCTAAAATTGCCAAATTTGAATATCACTTTTAGAATAAGATGTGACCCGAGCTCCGTAGCCATTGGAGGTGTGCTTCTCCAGGAACACGACCAAATCTTGTACCCAGTATACTACGTCTCTCGAAAACTGAACACCAGCGAACGAAATTATAGTACGCCGGAACTCGAGGCTCTTGCCATGGTATTTTCGGTACGTAAGCTTTCTAGAATTCTGTTAGGTAAACATTTCATTATTGAAACAGATAATAGTCCGCTGACAATTGTTACCAGAGGAACGCCAGGTAACAGCAAGGTGGCAAGATGGTCCCTTCTTCTGCAGGACTATAGCTATGAGATTAACCATATAAAGGGTTCCCAAAACTGTCTTGCTGATCTCTTATCGATATGTCCATACGACGAACCGAATACCCAGTCGACACCAGAGCACAGTGCAGAGGGTGTATAAAACTGCAACGTAGATAGTGCTCAGTACCACAGCCAATTGTGACAATGTGTCAGTAACGCTGTGTACAACAATGTGATAGGGTAGATTGTATCTCCCAATGTATATAACTTGTGTACATATTTGTATTCTTATTATTATCATTATTATGCGAATGAATGCCTGTATAATTGTGAGATATGTGAAAGAATGGAATCATTATTATGTAAACTAATGTGTTGTATAACTGTGAGATATGAGAAAGAATGTGATTATTATTGTAAATACATAAATATTGTAACAATTAGACACTACAAATACAAGTGTCACTGGATAACACTACAAGATCCAGGAACTTACAAAGCTACTACAGCGTGAAGTAATCCTTAATGTATCCAGACCGATGTGTCCAAGACGTTTTAACAAGGTACGAAAGATGACTGCGACATTACAATCCGAGCAGAAGGTGGAAGAGACGATCCAACAGCTGATAGTAACAACTACTACTCCGTTTAGATAATATCCATCCAGAACGGAACAACGTCGTGTGAATGACACCACAACACATGTGTAAAATAGTACAGCTGTATACTTCCGGTATTTTTTTGCATATTAATTTAAAAGTTAGCAGACTACGCTAAAAAGTCTATAAATTTATTACGATTGTATTAAAATGTGATTTAAAATATTTCCATATACGGAATTGTATATGTCGATCTTTATAAGATGTAATCTCCGCATCGTAACTTGATTACTTCTTTACAAACGTGACTTTTTGTGCACATTTGTCAATAAGTATCAAATTAGGACACTAAGAAATAAATTTGTAGTGGTCATTTATGGCATGTAAACGACGATAAATTATTGTTCCTAAATTTTTTGTATAATAACCAAGGGACATTACTCTAAATTTTTGGTGATGTGTAAATATGTATTGTAACCACTAACATGTGTGCTTGATAGATAACACGTCAATGTGACGTCATTTACATATGGACAATATATTGCCAAAACTGTTGACCTTCATTAGAAACTCTAAACAGAGGTCTGATGACGGAGCTATCTCAGAGGGAGATGCTCACAGTTTGACCTGATGATTTTATTATTTTTGTTCTTGGTTGTTGAGGTAGGGGCCAGTTTAGCCGATACCTACCGGACTAGCTGTGTCACAGCGAGGTAATGTCCATCAAATAGATTGTACTTGACTGTTGTACTTCATGGTGTAACATAATTGTTGTATACATATTGTTTACTATTCACCTGTATATATTTATAATAACTATTAAGGTATACAATGTTCGACTTTGACAAGTTTAATAACACCTATATATATTGTACATGAAAGGAAATCCTTTCATGAAAAAGGGGTGTGGAGAGTGTCAAGGTCTCACATCTGAGGTTGCGACGCGTTGTCTGTGCCAACGCCAGGTAACATAACAACACGCAACCCTGAGTGATGTTAAACACTGCAGAGGGAATGCGGCGTCTTCGACCAATATAAGCAGCCAGGCCCAGCAACTGAGCGACGCTAAACTACCGCTGGTCAGCGGTACACCCCGTGAACCTTGCAGGGGTCACAAGAGCTGACTTGAGCGCCAACTAGCGTGTAGAACGAAAGGCCAGGCAGACGGGGTTAGGCGTTTGTATGGACAGGTCGCATGAGTCTGCGAGTGGTTTTGAATCTGCATTGAGAGCTAGCCTGTGCGACAGTGGGAGACTGGTTCGAACGATTAAGTATTTTGGCTTGTAAGTGATATGTATATTGATTGCATGTATCCTTATGTATTGTATTGATATTGTTCATGCTGTGATGATTGCTATGGATTGTCATTGCGCGATGTCTGTGCGATAATGAATGCAGCGCGTAAATAAAGCTTGTAAATAACAACTTCGGATATTCACTTCGTGTGATTTGATAGTTTGATATCGCTTCACACTTGCCAGAAAACGAGCTACTTATCTTGCTCTACTCAAGACTCTGACATTTGGTATGAATGGATAAATGACTCGTATTTGGACTTTGTGAATACTATCTCTGAAATGATGCTTGGCTTATCTTGACTGCACTTGGAACTTTTGAAAACCTTGTTATTTCCAAAGATGTGCCAGTGTACTGCTATGACAAATACTCTACTTATGTCTTTTAAAGACTAATACAAAAATAATCAGTTCGCATTGCATTCGTTGTTGTTGTTGTTGTTGTTGTTGTTGTTGTTGTTGTTGTTGTTCTTCTTCTTCTTCTTCTTCTTCTTCTTCTTCTTCTTCTTCTTCTTCTTCTTCTTCTTCTTCTTCTTCTTCTTCTTCTTCTTCTTCTTCTACATCTTCTTCTTCTTCTTCTTCTTCTTCTTCTTCTTCTTCTTCTTCTTCTTCTTCTTCTTCTTCTTCTTCTTCTTCTTCTTCTTCTTCTTCTTCTTCTTCTCCTCCTCCTCTTCCTCCTCCTCCTCCTCCTTCTCCTCCTCCTCCTCCTCCTCTTCTTTCGTTAGCTTGACATAAATCGTCTACATCTGCATTGTTGTTGCTTGTATAAATTTCATTGTCTCTCTTGCTTTAGTTATTCATTTGCAACTAAAGTTGATTATCCACTGGTGTTTATCTAGGTGAGAAGGTTTGCATTGATATGTCCTATCTGGATAGTCTTGGAGTACATACACAGCTGTATAGAGCACCAATTCAACTGTACAATTGACTGATTCTCCAATATTACATCCTTTATACGTGTGGCTGCGGAGTCGATGGTATTTATATATCGAACATTAATTTCTCCCCCGATGTGTCTCCACCTTGCCGTGGTGGGGGAGCTTGAGTGTCCCGTTGACCCCATGTGCTTGCCGATGGGTGAAAACTACATATCGGACAGCGTATGGGATAGGGACCAGACTAAGAGAGACACAACCTGCTGCTCTGCAGGAGACTGAGGATAGCAGTCAAAAGTTTAAATCAGGCGCATGAAGGCAGTTCTTGTTTCGGACAATACTCTAAGGCTCTCTGTCGAGGGTTTAGGCTGAACGCCTCTAAGCCACAGACCCTCGGATCTGAGAGTCGGACCGATATCCACCTACCGAAAAATTGGAATCGAGATACTGAGCAAGCTACATGCCCAGTTCTGACACTTGTTTGAAGGCTCTCAGCTGAGGGATATGTTGGATTCCCGGATGAGATGGCCTGGCCGTTTCTCACTGACTGCTGCACGAAGGTAAGGTGCTGAGCCGGCAGCACATGTAGCCTACCTCGTGAGCGAGTACAAAAGGTCAGTAAAATGCCCCAGTCGAAGGAAATGGTTACGAAAACTGTCTGTATCTAACTCATAGAGAGTGTAGATAAAAGTGGAGAAACGTCTCAATAACGCGAAATGGAACGCACGGCGAGCGAATCTATTGCGTGGTCCAAAGTCAAAAGCAAAAGCTTACCGAGTGGATGTCGCCCGCAGTCTGACCGCCCCTGGAGCTCACTTGAGCGACCAGTGGCAAGCGAGATGCCCAATACATGGAAGTGAGGAACTAAAGCAGCCATGAGCAGGACGTGGCAACTCCTCGGGTGAGCCCAGTCTCGGAGCAATATGTGCCGGCTCTGCAATTATGGAAGCCTCCTTGGATAGCGAGGGACTGCCCATTGTCTGCCCCTGCCTTCCCTTGAGGGCCGACCGCGATGTCGTTGGTCGTTCTATCTTGACCAGCTGAGATGTGGGCGACATCACAACAGTCTAACGTGCCTCGAAATCAGAGGAAGGTTAACCTCATTAAAAAATGCCCGCCGGAAGTCGGAAGTGTCGTCCTACGGGTGGCAAACTAAAAATTGACACTACGCAATTACGTCCGAGTGAAATGTCTCGTCCGAATGTCTCTCGTGCTAGGAACAGCTCTGACTACCTAGTTTCCGAATGCCGCTCTTGTTCGGAACAGCTCTGACTAGGTAGTTTTCCGAATGTCCGCCGTGCCTGGAACAGCTCTGATGGGTACAGGGACAAGCACATGTCCGAAAACTCGCTTAGTGGAAACCAACCGCAGAGCTGACTGGTTTGTGCAGGAACGGCCCAGGGCGAGCGAAATGCCCAATATATTGAAGTGAGGAATTAAAACAGCCATGAGCAGGACGTGACGATTCCCTCGGTAAACCCAGCACCAGAGCGTTATGTGCCGGCTCTGCAATTATGGAAGCCACCCAGGATGGCGGAAAATGCTATGGACTGTCCCTGCCTTCACTTGAGGGATGACCGTGTAGTCTTCGACTGTTCCAACTTGACCAGCTGAGATGTGGACGGTACCACAAAAGTGAGAGTCTCCCAGGATTGCTAACCTGGTCAAAAATGCACGCTAAAAGTCGGATGTGTTGGCCTGAGGGTTTCGACCCGAGGGTGCCTAACCAGACACACCGCAATCACATCTGAAAAAATCACTCCGGATGAACGCAAAGAAGAAGAAGAAGAACATTAATTTTTACTAGAATGGAAACCCCCATTAAAGAAAAGACACCATTAGATGATTCTGTAAGTTAATCTTGTAAAAGATATGAAGACTGTTCTGTGTGCATATGGTCGTTATCACGGTAGTTAGTGTGTTTGTATGTACGTAAGATCTTCCAACATATACTTAGTATGTCTTGTCTATACGTAATGTCTTTTAACAGACCTTAGTTTGACAAGTAAAAAAAAAAAGTTTGACAGGTAAACAACGTGTATAAGATCCTAAGCCCTGTGCTGTCTGCATATGGTCTTCTTCAATATGTCACCTTGAACTTCATGCGGATGCTTACTAAAACTGACTTTTGTTGTTTTCCATTATTTTATTTTTTGGCACACGCACATGTGCCAGCCAAAAGCGCGATTAGTCACCCCCGCCAGGTCGGCCTACTACTACCAGTCTCAATGGTGGACACGCAAAACAAGCTCAGTTGCTAACTAGACGTCATTGCGAAGTCACATATCATAGCCTTTCTTTAGTAAAGGAGAGAAGACATTTGATGAGTGTAGTGAATGTGAATGTGTTTTGATTGAGAGAAACGATTTGAATGATGTTTGAATGAAGATTTATGAAAGTGTTACAGATCAGTTAAATATAGACTGCAAAGTTCTAGATTTGTCAATAAGTGCTTCACTTAATAAACATTATCCATAAAACTAGAGCGGGCAACATGTTGAGTCTATTATATATTTAACTGTGGTGTACTTTATTACTAAACATATTTAATGCGGGCTAGTCGGCTTCTGGCCTGTTGGCTCAGATCAAAGTGTAAACATCTGCACTTGATCTGGCCAGAGCAATAAGCTGAAGTGGTCAGTGGGGTCTCGTTTACACAGTTAGAGAATAGTTGTATTATCTCTAACGAGATGAGAGGTAGTATCTGCATGCATTGTACATACTGTGTGTTTGTGTGTGCAGCAGCGTATGTATACAGTACAGTCTCTGGTATCCTTGGGATCACTACTCAGGGAATTGTATACATCGGGTGTCCCAGATACCATGAATTCGGGGTCGTTTTGAATACAAACACATTCACACATGCATATGTATTTACACAATTCCCATTGACCTATGTTATCTGGATATGTCCACCCAGAGACGGAACTGAATGACCACTATGCTGGCGAAGCACGAAAATCAACCTACGAACCAAGTAACCAACCAACAAACACCTAACCAATCAATGCCTAGAATTCAGCTGAACTAAACCATGGGAACATGCCTTCACCAGCCGGTGACTGGTGAGCGCCGAATAAATAATATAACATGGCATCCCTATGCCAGAAGATAAAAGATGAGAGACTAACCACAAGCTCACGTGACCTCTTCAATCTTGGCGACATACACACAGGTAGGGAAAGAAGTTGAACTTCATCATCAGGTGTTGTCTCGTATCGATCGGTCTCTGCCGCATGGCAGCTTGCCGAAAGCGTCGCAAAGCATGAACTCCGTAGCTCCAACGACAACACCCAGGAGTCTCCGAGAACATTGCACTCATGAACCGAATGACGTAACCCGAATTTGAACTCTGGGTCTTCGTAACGCAATGCAGGCGACGTATCTTTGTGTCAATGGAGACTCCCTCCTTGGGAATAGAATGACAGAGTAAACACAATCACACAAACATCAGATCCATCTATAGCCTATAGTAATCAGACTAAACACAATCACACAAACATCAGATCCATCTATAGCCTATAGTAATCAGATTAAACACAATCACACAACATCAGATCCATCTATAGCCTATAGTAATCAGACTAAACACAATCTCACAAACATCAGATCCACCTATAGCCTATAGTAATCAGACTAAACACAATCACACAACATCAGATCCATCTATACCCTATAGTGATCAGACTAAACACAATCACACAAACATCAGATCCGTCTATACTCTACAGTAATCAGATTAAACACAATCACACAAACATCAGATCCGTCTATACCCTGTAGTAATCAGATTAAACACAATCACACAAACATCAGATCCACCTATAGCCTATAGTAATCAGACTAAACACAATCACACAAACATCAGATCCGTCTATACCCTGTAGTAATCAGACTAAACACAATCTCACAAACATCAGATCCGTCTATACCCTGTAGTAATCAGACTAAACACAATCTCACAAACATCAGATCCGTCTATACCCTATAGTAATCAGACTAAACACAATCAAACAAACATCAGATCCGTCTATACCCTATAGTGATCAGACTAAACACAATCACACAAACATCAGATCCGTCTATACTCTACAGTAATCAGATTAAACACAATCACACAAACATCAGATCCGTCTATACCCTGTAGTAATCAGATTAAACACAATCACACAAACATCAGATCCACCTATAGCCTATAGTAATCAGACTAAACACAATCACACAAACATCAGATCCGTCTATACCCTGTAGTAATCAGACTAAACACAATCTCACAAACATCAGATCCGTCTATACCCTATAGTAATCAGACTAAACACAATCACACAAACATCAGATCCGTCTATACCCTATAGTGATCAGACTAAACACAATCACACAAACATCAGATCCATCTATACCCTACAGTAATCAGACTAAACACAATCACACACACACATACACATCACATTCATCTATCATCATCATCAGCATCATCATCATCATCATCATCATCATCATCGTCATCATCATCATCATCATCATCATCATCTTCCACTTCTGCTGTAAAGCGTCGTGGGGAGGAATAATTTGCGTTCCAGCGTCCGGTGGACGGCACTGGATAGTGTCATTCCGTGTGGTTGTACAATGTCTTTGATGTCGTCAATCCATTTTCTTTTTGGGCGTCCTCTTGGTCTTGTGGCAGATGATCTTAGATGAAAGGCCAGTGATGGTAGTTGATGGTGTTGAATGCTAACGACATGGCCAAACCACTTGATCTTCTGTCTTTCAATAAATGTGGCACAAAGCGTTGATCCCATAGTCTTTCTGATAACAGTATTTCTTACTAGGTCTCGGATTGTTAAGTTGGCAGCTCTCCTCAGGCATCTCATCTCGCATGTGTTGATTTTACGAAGGTGTGATTTGGATAAAGTCCAGGTTTGAGATTGGTAGCATAGGGTTGGTGTGAATATGCTGTTTATTATCTGTCGTTTTGCGGACATGGGTATGTTTAGATGTTTCAGTAAGAGTGATAGTTGATATGTAAGTGCACTAGCTTTTTAACATATGATTTCGATTTCTCTGTCCAATCTGCCATCTTCTGTGATCATACTTCCAAGATATTTGAATTCTTTAACTTGTTTCAGAGTTGTGCTGTATACTTAATGAGCCCGGCGATCTACTAACTTGCATTACTTCGGTTTTGGCTGTGGTTATACTCATATTGTATCTGCTGCAGGTTGAACTCATATTATTAATATGATGTTGTAGTCTGCCCTCATCGCTATAAAACGGGCACTGATTGTCTGAAAATAGAAGTTTATTTATTTCCTGTGGATCAGTTGTTTCATTTGGAGTAAAGATTTCTAAATTTTCTGAATATGTTCTGTCAAGACTTGCTTCTTTGGATATTCTGTCCATGTAGACATTAAATAGCAGAGGAGAGAGCACACATCCCTGTCTCACCATTGTATTAACTGTGAACATATCTGATATTCCTTCTTGTGTTCTTACTGCACATCGGCTCGAGTGGTACATGGCTATTATGTTTTCTAGCAATTGCCCTGTCAGGGTCTTGTTTTACACAAACAATGGCTCGTGTTCTCTAACATGAGTGAAACAATCATACACAACGAATGATTGTACTCAAACACACGGCGACATAACTGAAACACTTTAATTACACTTCTCAACGGCATTCATAGAATACTGCGCTCACAATTAGCGCCGATGCCATTTACAGATACATAAATACAATATACAAGTTCATAAATGCATGGAATAAATCACTCACTCAGTCTCTAAATCAACTCTACAAAGCATACAAGTTTTCTTCCATCAAGCATAGAACAATACGTAAATATGTGCAACACTTTAACTCATGTCCGCCCAGTCTCGAAGTCCTAGGCAGTCTGTGCTACTAGCGATGGTTTCTCGTTGGCCCTGCTTTCAGTCCTCGTGCGCTTCGTGCGTCACGCTGACCACTAGCCATCCACTGCGTAGTAGCTGTCAGTCGAGTTCACGGTCGTACTTGGTCGTCGCCTACAGGCGATGGCGATGGAGATTAGGAAATTCTGACACTCTCCGCTGCCCCCTCTTATGAAAGGTATATCCAGTATCATATATTGTATTCAGCTGTTTGGCCAACTGTAGTGAGTTGAGGGGAAACCAGTGCCAGGTCAATAGTACTGGCCCCATCTCTTACTCGGTAACACAGTCACTGCTGATGCAGACACGGTTGATAGTTTCATGTCCATCCTACAGCTCCTTCCATTTGTTTGTTAAAAGAAATATTTCCCTATGATCTGCATTTATTATTGATATCCCTCAGAAAAAGGCATGTTCTCCGCTAAGAAATGTAGACACCTACCTGTATAATAGAAAATCATAGTATCAAGGGACTTAAATGGAATCGCTGTCTTAATCAACAAGGGAAACAAGGATTTTAATTTATTGGAATGTAAACAAGAGGGGTGTATAATGAAAATAGTTAGTTTGAAGATAGCATAGTATGATTTCTAGTAAACATACAACCCGTAAGATGAATTGCTGCTAACATAAATGTAAGTTATAGCACTGTCTTAGATGTCTATAATGAGACCTCACATGGTAGATAATGTTTCGAAAACTGGAATCACAGCATGATACCAATGTGAGTGTACTAAGTGATTCAATGAGTGTGATTCGAAGGTCGAAGCTAGATCTGTACGTAGACAGTGGACTGAGTCGCTGCGGAAGTCTGTTGTCCGTAGAGTCACCTTCATCTTCGTCCCGGGACATGCGGGAGTCGAGGGAAACAAACGAGCTGATAAACTGGCTGGCTCTGCACCCCCTGCATATGTCCAGCCCATTGATCGTGCCGATGTTATTAACGTCCTTAAAGATATGTCGAGAACAGAGGACTTCAATGAACCCACATCGCTGTCCAGGAAGAAAGAACTGGGAGTAAGAATTGGCACGGCCAGACGCGAGAGGTACATCGGGAAAACGAGGTGCCTCGTCAACCAACACAGAACTGGCACTATTAGCCACCGGACGCTGATGCATATCCTGGGGGGGGGGGGGGGGGATCTGAGCATCTATGGACCTGTCCGGAGTGCAATGAAGATACCCCAGCTGATAACTGATAACTGTTTCAAAAGAAGTGTAGTCTATCTATGGGAGAATAAATTTTGTGTATTATCCTTCTCAATATGTATACATAATAGTTATATTTAAATTGTATCACAACCTCTCGTGTTCCATACACTATATCAAGCAAGGTTGGGCACCGTCAGCAGGCCGTATGAAATGACGTCGCGGGCCGCAGTTTGGTTACCCCCCCCCCCCCCTGCTCTGCGCCATTCGAGCATTAAGACACATAACCGGTAACTTCGGCTTCCCGTGTGTGTCACTGCTGTTGCTCGGTGCTGACGTGACCTCTTCAGTGTACACCCCTGGGCAATTCAATTCAGAGAATCAGCTGTTGCTCAGTAGCAAGTTTCCCCCTCTCCACGTCGCCGATGTTGACCAAGGGAAAGGCAGTAGTCAATGCAACTTTGCATCGGTGCAGTCGCAGGAGTTGCCAGAACTGTGTTGTTTACAACATGGAACTGCCTTAGGACTCGATCTCAGAGTTTACTCCCGAAGCCTTCCCCATATGGGCACACCCGCAATGCAGCGGAGGGTTTGAGATTTAGAGTTTCCTCTCTTAGAATAGATACCAACCAAATCAAATCAAATCAACTTTATTAGGGTCACAAATTGGGCGCGCAGGCCCGTCTTACATTCGGCCCTTCCAATAACTCGTCTTTCATTCATCAAGAGCATTATACATTTACATAGGAAGAAAGATAAACATTGTGAAATGAATGTTGTAAACATAAACAAGGCTTATTACAATGTTATGAGGCCCATCTCCCACTTATCCATACATCTCCCCACCCACACACACACACACCCACACCTACCCACACACAAAAGGGACACATACATACCCCACCAACCGACCAATCCCCCTCCCGCACATCCCCCACCCACACACACTGCCCTCATCTGATCCCCCAACCAAATCACACTCGCCACCCACAAACATTCCCCCACTAACCCACACATCCCACGCCCATCCACATCCTAACCCACACCTCAAACCACCCATCCCCCAGCCACATCTCCATCGACCACATATTCCCCACCCACGCACACAAATCCCCCACCAACCCACACATCGCACATCCACTCACACATCCCCAAACCATACACACACATCCCCACCAACTGACATGTCCCTACCCCCCCCCCCCCCCCCACACACGCACACATCTCCCTAACCACCCATACATCCCCAAACCACTCACACACACCCCACCACCCACACATACAACTTCCACCCACCCACACATGCCTTAACCCAATCCCCCACCACACAATCCCCCACCCGCACATCACATACACCCCATACCACGCAATATTCCCATCTCAAGCACCACACACACACACACATATCCCTCACCAACACATCCCCACTTACACACCACACACATATCCCCCACCCAGATACCACACAATATTCCCACCCACATCCACACAGATACCCTTACCCATCCACCCCACATACCCCCACTCACACACCACAAAACACACATACCTCACCCACACAATATCCCCAACCAACACACCACACACCTCTCCCCACCCACACACGCATTCCCTACCCATCCACCAACACACACTCACTCACGCATACATCCTCCACTGCGCACCCACACCCCCACCCACCCACCCCAACCAAACATCTCTCAATCACAAGGCTGATGCCTCCTCTGGCCGGCAATCAATAAGGAGGGATGCCTACCATTCTTCCTTCCTGGCAAGCCATGCTGATCGGATGGCCATAGCCATTGTCTCCATTTAGAGATCCTCTGCCCACCGTCAATGGCTTGAAACCATAACCAACAATTTTCTGTCGGCTGCTCCCAAGTTCAATCCACCTCCTGCTCACGTGGCTTCACATTACCCTGTTGGGGAGGGGGGAGAGGGCGCTTAACGGGTACTCCACCTTGCCCGAGGGTGTCCCGTAGGATAGCGGAAGGAAGGAAGTGTCTTACTTCTCTTTTGATAGGAGACACCCCTACCCCGCCACCCTAATCTAACTGTAGTGTCAAGCCAGGTGGCGGATATTGCTGTACATTCTTTACTGTTTACTGCCGCTGCAATTATGGTCACTCGTTTGACCTATGTGGCCTGCACACTACTTTTTTTTTTTTTTTTAAACGTTTATTGAGTGTTAAAATCGTTGCAAAGTGTATTGTTTATGTTTTTACAGAGCGTTGCATGTGGACGTGTAGGTGACATATGCGTAAACAATACAAATATTTTATACATTTTAACATTTCTACATTGAACATATTTCTCTTACAAATACACATTATACATACACCTTACAAAAACAACAGCATGATGATAGTGCACCGATATTATTTCCCCTGCCTTATTCCCCCTGCCGGCTCCAAATCCTCACCATCACCACCACTTGGTAATGATGAAACTGGCAGCATAAAATGTTTCAACCAATCGGAGAGGGCGCCAGCAGCATCAACAAACAAACAGTATCAAAGATGGCGGGAATGGGAGGTGTAAACAGTATCGGGGTTTACAAGGCAGGAAGGGTAGTGGTTGCATTTATAATGTTTGTGTTGTTACATGCGTTCTGTGTGTTTAGTATTTGTGTAGGTGTGTTTACGGAGCGTTGCATGTGGGCGTGTATGTGACGTGTGCATATTTTATTCATTGGACATATTTACATGTGAAGGGGGGTAGATAGGAAGAAGGAAAAAACTTTCCATTTTTTCACCTTCTCACCTATTGGACCCACCACACCAATGCCTCCATAATCACTCTCTGGTAATGATGGTAAAGGCAGGATAATTATTGGAGACGAAAGGTGAGTGTTAGAAGCACTTCCTTCCCCCCCCCCCCCAACTTTTATTTCATACAAAGCAATTTATATTTACAAGTTGTTGTGTGTGTTTCTTTTGTTTGTGTATATTACAGAGCGTTGCCGTTTGTTAGTGTTAAGTGTGACATTGTGAATAAAATACATATACATACATATATACAGTTATGATAATATGACATTTGTGGCATAGTGCATGTAGATACACATTCCTTGCATATGCTTCACTTCCACTTCCACAAGCGGAATGCATAAATCACCTGTCTATCTCTCCCTCTCCTCTCTTTCTCTCTCTCTCTCTCTCTCTCTCGCTCTCTCTGCCCTCTCTCTCTCTCTCTCTCTCTCTCTCTCACACACACACACACACAATCTCGTGTTTTCTGGAGACTGCAGTACATTTAAATGCCCCGCGCTTGGACAATAAACTTTAAACTATCATTTCCATTAAAATGTGGCTTCTTTGTAATTTCTGGGTCACTTAGCTACTGAGGCGAAGGTAATTGGTGTTGTTGCCTGATGACAAATTACAGGGTGATGCTCCAGTCTATGATACCTTTTGTTTTGGGAACAAGAATCAGGGATTTACTACTAGTAATTAGAGTCCATGGCCTGTCTCCAGGGAGATAATTGGTCCAAAGTTGTGATAGTGTCTGGGTTTCATACACAATGGGTAGGAATTAAAACCTGGAAACTAAAAGTCACCTTAGTTTACTGGCTACTTAAAGGGGTCTTTCAATTTGTTTATACATGGTGGTGCATATTTTTCTTTTGAAACATATCATTACCATATAACATCATTTTAATACTTGAGATACCGACTTGGTTTAAAGGCTGCTTTAGCCTTTTTTTAGGTGTCAGGTCTTAGTCAGATATGACTGAGCTACCGTATAACAGTAGACGGTACTACCTGGTTTCTGTTAGCGCTGAACGTTGGGCGGCGCTTACCAAACCCGACACCCCACATTGTGCCAACGGCTTCGGGCGGAAGAGCGCAATTGGGAGGGTACAAGCCTTACCCTGGTGCGAGGAAATGCAAGCTAAAGACAAAATGTCATGGCAGGGCAGACCAGGCCCTAAGCCTTGGTTGGCGACTGGTCTAGGATCGAAGCTCCGACAGGCGGACAGTTAGAGCATTGCTTTGCTGATCCGGCAGCTTCTGCAGCTTGTCTTGTTCCAGATGTAGTGGTGTTACCTTTCCTCTGGAGTAAACTAGGCAGGCCGAGAGAGGGATCATGCTGCATGGGCAACACATGATCTCTATATTTTAGCCCAGGCTTTGTGCTATGGAGAGGCAATAACTCCATCCCTGGTCTTAACTGGTCTCGGAATCAAAGCGAGAGGCAACTGTTACGGGTTATAAGTCCTTGTCAGTTGGCATAGACATGGGGCGCCACGCGTTGCCTCTGACGGTGGGAGACACCTATAGGTGTCACTGATCAGCTACCGCCCGCCTCAAGCTGGGCAGCCCCCAGCCAATTGGGTGCTGATCCGCCACAGCCTGCCTGCTTCAATGGGTGCTTGGGGCTAGGACAAAATCTGAATCGCAGGCTGTAAAACCAATGCACCAGGTACAAACAAAAATAAAAATAGAAACCTCAAGCTACGGCTTGCAACCTGGAACGTGAGAACCATGTGTCCAGGATTTTCCACTGACTTGACCAATATTGACGATGTGAGAAAAACGGCTGTGATTGATGCCGAACTCAATCGTCTAAACATTGATATTGCTGGCCTGCAGGAGACTCGCCTCGCTGAGGAAGGGTCACTCAGGGAAAACAACTACACCTTTTTCTGGAAGGGTAGAGGGCAGGCATAAAAAAGGCAACACGGTGTGGGCTTTGCAGTGAAGAATTCGCTACTAGGGAATGATTGAAATTCCAGCAGGAGGAAATGAAAGACTATTATCCCTGCGCTTGGCAACCTCTTGTGGGTTTGCCACCGTTATTACTGCATATGCACCGACACTCGATTCCTCTGATGATGTGAAGGATTCGTTCTATGAGGAGTTAGACTCCGTGATCAAGGCAGTTCCAAAATCTGACTACATTTATATGCTTGGTGATTTCAATGCTCGTGTGGGCAAGGACTCGAGTTCATGGCCAGTGTGCCTTGGAAAATACAACATCGGTCGCATGAATGAAAATGGGCAAAGGCTGCTGGAGCATTGCACCAGTAATGACCTATGTATTACAAACTTCTTTTTTAAAACAAAAGTGATGCATAAGGTCACATGGAAACATCCAAGATCCGGCCATTGGCACCAGCTGGACTTCATCATCACACGGAGACAACATCTGAACCATATATCATTGACTCGTAGTTACTACAGTGCTGACTGTGATACAGATCATTCTTTGGTTGTTGCAAGAGTTAGACTGAGACCAAAGAGAATCTACACAGCTAAACACAAATCTAGCCTCAGGATTAATATTATTAACACTCATGATCCTGAAAAGTGCTTTCAGTTTCAACAGCAACTTGAAGACGCTTTCACTGATACACCAGAAAATTGTACAGTAAATGAAAAGTGGGGTCAAATTAAGGAAACTCTTTATAAAACTGCCGTAGGGGTTTACGGCACTGTGGATCATAAGAGGCAGGACTGGTTTGCGGCCAACAGCGAGACTCTGCAGCCCTTGATTGATAAGAAGAAGAAAGCTCTCTTAAGAAACAAGGAAAGACCAACGCGTAACACTCTGAGTGAGCTTAGGCAAGCTAGGAAGGATGTGCAAAAGGCTGCCAGGCAGTGTGCAAATGATTATTGGATCAAGTTATGTGAGTCCATTCAAATCGCAAGTGATAAGGGAGACATAAGAAGCATGTATGAAGGAATAAAGAAAGCCTGCGGTCCAGTGATCAAAAGAAGTGCACCATTGAAAACCTTGACTGGAGAAATCATCACTGATAAGAAACAGCAGATGGACAGATGGGTAGAGCACTATTTGGAGCTTTACTCAAGTGAGACCAAACTAGCGGATGATGCCCTCAACGCCATAGAGGCTCTACCAACTCTTGACCACCTGGACACACTTCCCACCATAACAGAAGTTAAGTGTGCTATAAATGAACTTGCATCTGGCAAGGCTCCAGGTAAGGATGGGATTCCAATAGAGGTTATCAGGAGTGGGCAAGACACACTCACTATACAGATCCACCAGCTAATAGAGCTATGCTGGCGTGAAGGACAAGTCCCACAGGATTTCAAAGATTCAAGCATCATAACACTGTACAAGAACAAGGGCGATCGGAGCGACTGCAACAACTATAGGGGTATCTCACTTCTGTGTATTGTTGGAAAAGTATTTGCCAGAATTGTTCTGCGCAGACTTCAAGTCCTAGGAGATCAAGTCTACCCCGAATCACAGTGTGGCTTTCGACAGAACCGGTCTACCACTGATATGATATTCTCATTGCGACAAATGCAAGAAAAATGCCGTGAACAGAATCAACCACTGTTTATTGCCTTCATCGACCTCACAAAGGCATTTGATTTGGTCAGTCGTGAGGGTCTGTTCAAGGCACTAAAGAAGATTGGCTGCCCACCAACTTCTGTCCATTGTGGAATCGTTCCACACAGGCATGAAGGGTATAATCAAGTTTGATGGTGCAACTTCTGAAGAATTTGAAATCAAGAGTGGAGTTAAGCAAGGTTGTGTACTAGCTCCCACCCTCTTTGGAATATACTTTTCACTTCTACTGAAATATGCATTTCATGATCAGGATGGTGGTATATACATTCACTCACGCTCAGATGGCGGCCTCTACAATGCTCAGAGATTGAAGGCTAAGACCAAAATTAGGAGGGTACTGATCAGAGAGTTGCTTTTTGCAGATGATGCTGCAGTTACGACCCACTCTGAGGAAGAATTGCAATGTCTACTATCTGCATTCTCCAATGCTTGTTCTGAATTTGGTTTAACAATTAGCAAAAAGAAGACACAGATTATGTCACAAGGTGCACATGGGGTACCATCAATCTTTATTGACGACGCCGAACTAGAGATAGTAGACCATTTTACATATCTAGGATCAGTGGTAAATAGCAAATTATCCCTAGATCAGGAAATCAACATCCGGATTGGTAAGGCAGCAACAACAATGAACAGGTTAAGAAAAAGAGTCTGGGAGAACAGGAAGCTTACTGCCAAAACAAAAGTCCTTGTCTATCAAGCCTGTGTCCTTAGTACTCTTCTCTATGGCAGTGAAACCTGGACAACTTACTCACACCAAGAGAACAACTTAAACAGCTTTCATATGCGGTGTCTGCGAAGAATTCTTGGTATTAAGTGGCAAGACAAAATCACAAATACTGAAGTATTGGAAAGATCAGGTTGTGTGACAGTTTATTCCATGCTCAGTCTTCGTAGACTTAGATGGATAGGACATCTTAGGAGGATGGATGATGGTAGAATACCAAAGGATATCTTATTTGGTGAATTACAGATGGGTAAGAGATCTCAGGGTCGGCCTCTACTACGATACAAAGATGTGTGTAAGCGGGACATGATTGATACAGGCATTGATAATGCACATTGGGAGCAAGTCGCCGCTGAACGTGTTGCATGGAGGGCAAATATCAGAAATGGAATAAAGTCAAAGGAGAAAATTATTGCAGAAAAGTCACACACCAAGCGTTTGAGACGTAAGATGGTGCTTGATGGTGGAAATGACCACGTGTTCACATGCACCCACTGTGAACGGACATTTACAGCGCAAATTGGCCTTATCAGTCACACTCGCTACCGCCATAGTTAAAAGTTATTATGCCTTTTTAAAGCACAAACTATCGTCTGTCAAGACCGCAAGGTGCCAATGATTTAAAGGCTGCTACACGCACGCACGCGCGCGCGCACACACTCATACACACCCATCCACAATATATTTCATGTTCCACATTCAAATACAATAATGGGAAAATTAATAATAATAGTAGCAGTAATAATAATAATAGTATTTTTTAATAATAATAATACACTTGTAAGATTATTAATACCATCAATAAACACATTTATTGTTGTAGTATCCTTTGTTAAAAATAAGTTATTTGCTTCTTCTGTAATATGTGCTGTCTTCAGCCAAATCTTTTACGAGATTTGCACTTGTGGGGCTAAGATTAGAATGTCTGCGACTTTTTGTTGATAAAGTTGTTGGACAATTTCTTTGTTGATTGTTCTGTAATTGTATAGTGCTTTGTTTCTTAATGTCCATATAAGATTTCTGTACTCTGCCAATAGCACAAGTAGCTTTGTGTGGATGTCTTGTGTGGAGTAAGGAATGGAATTTATCATTATTGCTTTGTAAACATCTGTTCTTTGTTTGGTATGAGTGTTTAGGATGTTTTGTAGGAGATTTCTTGTTGGCATGATTGTGTTGCATTCGTAATAGATGTGCTCTTCTGATTCTTGGACGTTCCGTCTACAAAGCTGACACTGTAGTATTTGTTTAGTTATTTTTGCTGTTCTCTCTGTTGTTGGGGTCATGCTGTAAACAAGCCTATATGTAATTTCCTTTGCTTTTGGGGTAATCTGCTTGTTGTGAATATTAGAGAAAATTTCGGTATAATCTTTTATGAAATATCTATGTCCTCTTTTAATTCTGAGATGTACCGGAGTTGCTTGTAATTTAACTAAATGCCTGTAGATTGTATGTGTTTTCTTGTGTAGTAATTTTTCGTGTCCTTTAATGGCTGAAATACATGTTTTGTAGAACGTTGGGAGAGTGCCAAAGTAATGTGAGGATGTATTCCTAATAGGTTTTAAGTAAGATAGCCTAATTCCAATGTAATAGTGTGCTAAAGGGTGTTTTTCTGGGTGTTGTAGGATTTCACCTACGTGTTTGATCCTAAGTGCTTGTATTTTGGTTGTTATGTCTTGGAGGGCGATACCTCCATCTTTTTTGTCTTGCATGAGTGTAGTATGTTTGATACTGTAGATGGTGCTGCCAAACACAAAGCGTCTAATCTCTTTGTTTATGTTTGTGACAGTCTGACGTGGAGGATCTAGGACTGTGCACAGATATAGTATTTTTGGAATTATATATGTATTAACAATGGTACTTCTACCAAATATGGTAGTTGTTTTGTATTTGTACCTCTGTAACATATCTGTTATTTTCTTCTCTAGATTTTGCCAAGTGTCTTTGTGTGTCTGATTTGGTTGACATGGGAAGACTATTCCGTACACTTTTATTAGATTGTTTGATGTTAAGTCAAATGGAAAATCCGCCTTATTTTTCCATTTGCCTAAGCCCATTATAGTAGATTTTTGGACGTTTAATTTTGCCCCACTCCCTTTGCCGAAAAACGAGAACGTTTCCAAAATGATCCGTACAGATTTTTCAGTAGTCGGAAAGAAAATGGTATCGTCCGCATAAGCACGCAGCTTTTGTTCACCCTTCCCTGGTATGAACGTACCTCTGACATTTTCGTCCTGTCGTATCTTTTCTAGAAGTGGCTCTAGAGCGACAACGTACAGTAATGGGGACAAGGGACATCCCTGTCTCACTGACCTAGTCAACCTGAAAGAATTGGTTAGGGTGTGGTTTAATAGAATCCGACTTTCCGGTTTCATATATAAAATTTTGACCCATGTCCGAAAATAATTTCCCACGTTGCAGTGTGAGAGAGTTTTGTGGAGGTATGAGTGAGATATTCTGTCGAATGCTTTTTCTTGATCTAAAGAGAGAATTGAGGACTGACAGTTTTTCAGATGTGTGTAGTTGATGATGTCCCTTATGAAGTGTGTGTGTTGCTGGATATTGCGGTGTTGCACACTACATTGCTGGTCTTCATGAATGAGAGATGACATTACTGGTTTCAATTTATTCGTCAAAGCCTTTGTTAAAATCTTGTAGTCTACATTTAAAAGCGAGATCGGTCTGTAACTCTTTAAAAGTGTCTTGTCGGTGTTCTCCTTCGGAATAAGAGTGATGTAAGACGTGTTGAAACTGGATGGGAGTTCTTGTTTTTGGAAAGATTCAGAGAATACTGTTAGTAAAAGAGGACCTAGAAGAGGAAAGAAAAACTGATAGAATTCAGCGGTAATACCGTCAGGGCCAGGCGATTTGCCCTTCTGCATTCCATGAACCGCTTGTGCTATATCTGTTAGTGTTAATTCAGTATCTAGTGTTAGTTTCTGTTCCTCTGTGAGTTCTTTTGTGAATTTCATAAAGTGTTCTTGCACGTGTGCCTGTGTGTTTTCCTCTGTATAAAGGTTCTTGTAATAATCTTCAAAGGCTAAGGCTATTTGTTGTGGCTCGACTTGTGTATTTCCTTCCCTGTCAATTATCTGGCCTATCTGTCTGCTGCGCTGTATGTTTTGTTCTAAAGATAGGTATTTTTTACTCGGTATCTCTTGTGTTATAGTTTGTAACTTTGTTCGCAGTAAAGCCCCCTGAAATCGATGATGTCTGTGGAGATCTAATTCTTCCTCTAATGCTATGATGTGTGGTGAATTTGTGTCTGTCTGTAGTAAGAGCTTAATTGCATTTTCCAATACTTTTTCTTGTTGTAGTTTTTGCTTGTGTATTACTGCTGCTAGTGTTTGTGTTCTCTCTCGTATAGTTTGTTTAAGTGTTTCCCAGAGTTCTCGCGCATTACCCTCTGGTATATCGCTTGTGTATGTGAGGATCAGTTTTGTTATGCAATCTACATAGTCCTGATTTTGTAAAAGTGTGCAGTTAAGTTTCCAGTGGGGAGATCTTCTAAGATGTGGTGTTGCTTGTACTGTGTTTATTGTTGCAACTACAGCCTTATGGTCTGTGAAGTTCAGTGTCTCCTGTAAATGCTTGACTTGTGTTATATGATGTGTTATGGGCGCATAAATTCTATCTAATCGCGCTGCTCTATTATGCGCATTGTTTGTGTGTGTTGTATCTATTCCATGGGAATGCATCTGTCTGTATGCGTCTGTTAGCCCATGGATATCTAAAATTGTTTGCAATGTGTCTAATTAATGTTCCTCCTCCCCCGTTGTGTTTCTAATTTGCATTCTTACATCTCCATTTATAAGGTCGTGCGCCGAAAGTACGCAATTAAAATCACCCCCTAGAATGATATTGTGACCCCGATATGAGCGCGATAATAAATTTTCCAGTGTTTGGTAGAAGAGCGGCTGATTTCTGTAGTCAGGCGGTGCGTGTATGTTGACAATTGTGTATTTATTTATGTTATTTCTCACCTGTACTATAGCTATTCTACCCTGGCAGTCCCTGTCCTTCTCTATAATCTGCCACCTGTCCGATGTCTGTATTATTGCAGTACCCAATCCGATTTGTTGAGTACTAAGACTAAAACATGAGTGTCTTAGACCTAAGCATGTTGTGATATATGATGCGTTTTCGTCGGTTTTAACGTTAGTTTCCTGAATGAGTATAAAATCAGGTTTATATTTGTGTATGAGTGGTATAAGATGATTAATTTTTGACCTTATACCTCGAATGTTAATACTCATTATTTTAATTTCCGCTGCCATTTTTGTTGTAAAATAAGAAAAGGTTGAGCATAATTATGTTTCTTGTTTCAAAACGTCTGTATTCATGTTATCATTTCTGGAGATCAGTAGATTCCTTCGCCGGGCTTGAAATCTCTAAGTCAATAACGAGGCGTGGTGAATAATCTGACAGGTTTCTTTGTCGTGGTGGTGTGTTAACATTATCACTGTCTATTTCGGTCACGGCGCTGGTCGTTATCTGTTCAGTATAATTACTTACACATTTCTTTTTGTTTGACCTGTGCGCTTCAGTCGGTGTAGGGTAGTCGTAGTTGTTGAGGAGCGGCAGCGTGGTAACAGGTGTTTGGCAGGCTGGAGGTGTCGAGCTCTCACCGTCAGACAGGCTCTTGGTTGAGCGTCCCCTTTTGCGACTGACCAGCTGGAAACCGTCTTCATCCTCCTTGTCCTTACTATGTTGAACTATCTGGGAGTTCGAGGTGACTTTTTGTGCCAGTCTAGGTCCCTTCTGGGTTTTTATTTTGGCCGGACATTTATTACTCCAGTGGGAGTCTTCCCCACAGACTGTACACACCGTACGGCGCCCCGGAACTGTGATGAAGAGACGGTGTAGCTTGTCTTCTACCCCGTCCAACTCCATGTCTACGTAATGTGGCAGAGGTTCTTTCGGGTTGCACAGAAGTAACCACTTGTCCGTGCTGTTTTTCAGCTTATGCACTTCCGCGTTTATATCTCCCGATATATCCGCGGCTATTTGCTTCACTGTCTCAATCTTTGCGGTTGTAGGCATCCAGTGAATCATAGCCTTGGTCTTTTCCTTCTCTATGTTTTCAATTACGATCGTTACTTTGGGATCCTGCAGTTCATGCTTCATCCCGTGAAGCCGTTCACAATGAGCCGCCTTTGCTTCCGGTGTCAGCGTAGCGTACCATCTTTTAGGGTCCTCAAAACGGTAGATGGATTTTATCCCTTCCCTACCGATCCCACAAGGCCCCCTCAAGACGCTCGCCATCAGCGAGTAGTTGAACCGGAATACATGAGGTCCTGATATAGAAAACACAAGTGTGTTCGCTTGATGGAACGCTCCTCCTTCGAAACCTTCACTTGTGTTGACTTTGACACGTTTAACGATTTGGTTTTCCATCTTCGATAATCCGTGACAGAGGAAATCTTCAATACGGAAGCACAGATACAGATACACGTGGTGAAAACAATCGAAAACACTTCCACAAAATTGAATTCACTGATATATTTGAATAATCCGTGACAGGTGAAATTTAAATCCAGATCTGCACGTGGTGATAAACTATCGAATTCACATCCACAAAATTAAAATCACTGATATTTTTAAATAATCCGTGAAAGAGAAAATCGTTAATCAAAATCTACACGTGGTGTTAGCCGATAAGGCGCACTACTTTTTTTTTTTTTTTAGGGTTTGGCGGTCATCCCAGACGAGCTGGTTCCCCGCCTCCCCTGTTTTTGGCGTGGACCCTTAGTCCCACTGTGAGCTATTGCCCACAGTGGTCCACCGGGCCCACATTTAAAGTGATTAATGTGAGGTTTTATTTTGGTGTGTGGATCACCCGGCCCCCGACCAGACCAGGCGCACTACTGCGGGGAGCAGCAAATGCGTCTGACCTTAGCCACGGGACCGAGATTGATCCTCCCGGCCTCCGACCAGACCAAGCGCACTACTGGAAGGGACAGCAAATACACTTGATCTTAGCCAAAAGGCCGAGAAGGCGCACTACACTCTGTTCATTAGACCTATCAGTTACAATTACAAGGCACACATACTTGTGTTCAGACCTATCACGGTTTAGGTAACATAATATAGCGAAGGATATCATATTATACTATAAGAAAAGTAATGTATAGGTTAATAATATAAGACATTGAAAAGCAAAAAAAATGATTGCTTAATTGCATAAAAGCACGACAGCGTCGTAGTAAAGAGGCAAGTAGACTGTGACAAATATTCTAGACGAAATTAAATAAGCATCATATCTGTTATATGAATAAATAGCTATTGTTATCTCCCGTGCTGCCCTTTATATGGCTTTTAGTATATTTGTTCCCCTTTATTGGCTCATTTCCTGTGGTACAGTGATTTCAAACTTTATTTGAATTTTGCTATGCACATTATTGCGAACATGAAATTGGCAAATATTTTGAAATATGGCATCATCATCATCATCATCATCATCATCATCATCATCATCATCATCATCATCATCATCATCATCATCATCATCATCATGTGCCAAGTCAAAAACGAAAGGGATCATGCACACAGTTATAAGCAATGTACATGAGCACATTTCTACCAGCGAGTCGATGAGTGCACAACATCCACTGCACGGTGAGATCCGGGCAGCAGGTTAGGCAAAGGAAACTCCAGGAAGGGTAAGGCCGAGCACAGTATTCGAAAGGTCTGTTCCCTTGAGGACAAAGTTTCTTTTGAAGAATGGATACAAGTGCAAGCAACGTGTAATACTTTCTTTTTGTTATGCATCAGACTGGATAGAGGGTGAAAACAGCAACAATGATAATTTTAGGGGTAGAAGTTCAAGCCTTTACTTTTTAGAGTTCTTCTTAGGGTAAGTAGCCATCTAGAAAGACGGGGCTGTTGTTGGACATTGGGGAGCTCAAGGGATTTTACAGACATGGTGGAGGAACACATGTAAAGGGACACTACGGTGCCTTCGCCTTAACACAAGTAGTCTGACTATGGACGCCATGACAGTAACTAAAGCAATAGCCTGACTTGAGACACAGATTGTAACCCAACATGGCAGTAACTAAAGCAATAGTCTGAATGGAGACACAGATTGTAACCCGACATGGCATTAACTAAAGCAATAGTCTGATTGGAGACACAGATTATAAACCGACACGATTTCTCAGTGACTCAATGCGCATGTCCAGGAAGCTTGAGATGGGCTGGTCGTGAAGACAGTGATTGGGGTCACTGATGACGTCATGTAAGGTCCTGGACTACGGTTGGCTCAGATGCTGGGTGTTCCCTATGTGCCAATTCACTAGACGGGAAAGTTGCACTTTGTATTGAGTGTCTGTAACTACCAGCTAGAACGACTGCGTATATAAGGAGTTACGGACGCCATTCGTTATCCAGCATAAACAATATAAAATGACACAAAGTAGTGCAGCTTTACATAACAGAGTTACGACACATACAGAACGTTGCGGCGGTTAGCCTTCATCAGCAAACAAACACATTCACAAACACAACATACAGTCAAGGAGAACTCCTGTGACTACATTAGAAGGTGATGACAGGACGAGAGGAACAAATGCATGGAAAAATGGAAGCAATGAAGAGAAAATGAGAATTGACAAAATGTTAATTGAAAAGAATGTTAGTCGAAGAAAATGTTTAATAGAAAAACTGTTTATAGAGAAAAAAAACTGCATACTCACCTCACGTACGGACCTGTCAGTGACTACGGAAATTTCGGGTGTATTTGTATAACGGTGCTGGATGTTACGGTTCAGTGAGCACATAGAAAGAAGGGGGCGGGGTAGTAGGAGGCGTGTAAAATTGACCACGACCCCATTGTGTTGTTGGTCTGGGTGGACTGGTGTGCATGAACACGCGACCATACATAGACACACTACAACAGACAAAATGCTAGTGTATGTGGACATATGTGCAGTCCATGCAAGAAGAGAGAGAGAGAGAGAGAGAGAGAGAGAGAGAGGGGGGGAGAGCGAGAGAGAGAGACAGACAGAGAGAGACAGAGAGAGACAGAGAGAGGAAAAGTGCCTGCGACCTACCACATGATGAATATATTGTAACCTACGAAATAGTCAGTATGGTTGCTAGTTATACAACGCGCTTCAGGAGCCCCTCGCCCAGTCCTAGAGTTGTTGGGGTTGTGTAAGATCCAACCACTGGCAATGCACGTGAAGAAGGTATGCACAGAGAAGCCAGATGTAAGAGGAGAGAGAGAGGGAGAGAGAGAGTGAGAGAGAGAGCGCGAAAGGGGGGAGAGAGGGGGAGAGAGAGGGAGAGAGAGGGGAGAAGAGAGAGGGGGAGAGGGAGGAGAGAGAGAGGGAGGGAGAGAGAGAGGGAGAGAGATAGAGAGAAAGGGAGAGAGAGGGAGGGAGAGAGAGAGAGAGAGGGAGAGAGATAGAGAGAAAGGGAGAGAGAGAGGGGGAGAGGAAGAGAGAGAGAGGGAGAGAGAGGGGGAGAGAGAGAGGGAGAGAGAGAGAGGGAGAGAGAGAGGGAGAGAGTGAGGGAGGGTGCTATCCAGCATACCGCGTTTGAAACACAGCTGCTGGCCATTGGGCAGCCGACAACATTTCGTTGGTTTGTTAAAAAATGGTATCTGTAGCAATCGTTCAAAAAGCAATGGCAAACTACTGAAACAAACTTCCCAATAGATAACGAACTGCAAATGATGGCGTTGACTGCGAGGTCATGTTAAGGATATGACTGTGTTGAACTTATCTGCTATCTAGCTTATGAACAGATCTGAACATGATGAGTGTGTTGAA